>CALNHX010005950.1:0-98201 GCA_940337035.1 Agriotes lineatus | reverse complement strand
ATAAATTGTTGCACGTGCAGGCATATTATTACACTGTTTAAGGACCTTTATTACAATTAAAAACTCTCCAAAATGTTGAGAAAATAGCAGATATAACACAAGAATCTTTGCAATTTTTAACTATTAAAAATACCTGTAAAAATTTAATAGCATTCTACAACCTGGTTTGTTTAATCACGTACGAAAGAAATATGCGATTTAATTCTTACAATGGCAATAAAACCAGTAAAATTAAACCGCTTTTTCCTATTTTTAGCATGCATTTAAACTAGAAAAGTAAAAAATTTACCTTTTTAACAATCATTATTTGTAGACGTCAACTGCCAACTTGTTAAAGTGTCTAATAGATAGTTATAAGCCGTTCACGACCTTTTTGGGACAGAGTTGGCTATGATTTTGTCTCTTCATGTTGGACAAACTGATTCAATGATGTAGCGGATGCAACTTTTTTTTTCTGTCAGTGTCTGTTCGACATTTTCTTGACACAACATTGCCAGATTTATTATTTTAATATACGTAAGAAAATAAATGATTTATCAAATGTCTAAAAATAATTTTAACTTTCGTCAAAGGAAAAGTAAAAATGCCCAAAATAATTTTGTTACAACAAAAAATGTCCATTAAACTATGCTACTTGCAATTTAAAAAGAACAGACCAAATTTAAAAGAACATGAATCGATGTGGAGACTAAAGAATATCCGGCAACAATGTACGTATTCAGAAAATATAACCTTAAACTGAAAACCACCTAACGTAACACAAAAAGTGTCAATTTCCATGAGGGAGTTTAGTTGCCACAGAGGTACTGCCAACAAAATTACTAGATGGTCATAGCCTCACCTGACCCAAAAAGATCGTGAACGGCTTATAGATAGGTAATTGATAAAAATAGACTAGACAAACTAGTCTATTCTATTGTTAGTAATCAGAAATTTCAATGGACAAATAGGAATACAAAATACCAATAATAATGGACAAAGTAGCACTAAATTTAATCATAAATTAAGTTATAAGTTGACCTTGACAAGACTAGGAAGTGATGATGATAATTTAATAATCAAACAAACCATATCCTCATAACTAGAAAATAGGAACACCTCAGCATTAATCCAGACCACTACTTGACTACATGACGAAAAAGAAACAAACAAAAAATACAGCTGAGTCCACGAGAGAAGGAGGGTGTGCCAGTGTGCAGAAGACGTGTTTATGCAGTTTAAATACTTGCAGTCCAATGGCATAGCGTGTATGCATAATTTATATACAGTGTGTCTGCTTAAGTTCGCACCATATGGAAAACTTTTTTATTATTAATTTTACGAAAAAAAGTTATTATTTATAAAAAGTTCTGCATGGTCCAAAACTTAAAATGCAATCATCAGATATCAATTTTTATAAGCCGTATACGAGGAATGTCAAAAAATATTAATTCTGCTCAAGAGTCAAGTAGATACCTTTATTTGTGACAATATTGAAAATTGTTATTAAGAAAAGTTGATTAGAATCGAAAACTACGTTCAAATATCCAATTACACCTATCTACGATGAAAATCAGGTTTTGTTATTTTTCACATTTTTTTTTTAAGTTGTTTCATATGGAAAACTTTATTTTTGACATTATCGGATTTTTTTTCAGTTATCTCTTTATTCGTTAAAACTTTGATAACCTATACGTTCCGTAAGCTCTATGTTGCATTATTTTGATGATTTTCCATATGAATCAACTTCAAAAAAAATGTGAAAAATAACAAAACCTGATTTTCATCGTAGATAGGTGTAATTGGATATTTCAACGTAGTTTTCGATTCTAATCAACTTTTCTTAATAACAATGTTCAATATTGTCACAAATAAAGATACTTTACTCTTGAGCAGAAATCATATTTTTTTACATTCCTCGCATACGGCTTAAAACAATTGATATCTGATGATTGCATTTTAAGTTTTGGACCATGCAGAACTTTTTATAAATAATAACTTTTTTTCGTAAAATTAATAATAAAAAAGTTTTCCATATGGTGCGAACTTAAGTAGACACACTGTATATAAAAATCAATCGCCGTGCTTAATGGTTTCAAGGGCTTTCCCCATCATGTCATAATCCAAAACAACGTTTGCCGGGTCAGCTAGTTATAATAAAACTATTATTTGAGTAGTATACGTACAATTTTATAATAAATAGTATATGTAAGTATTTGTGTCACTTTCATTATTACTGTTGGGAACATAATTCATTTTGTTACCTGCGTAAATCATGATTGATCGTTAACCCTTTGTGATATTTGCTGTTGTCTCTCAAATTTCTTGATTTTGTATGCCCACTATGAATGTAGCTTTCATCCAAAAAGACAATCATCGACCTATTTACACTTTGGTAATATTTGATATTTAGGAAGTATTCTATTCTTTTAGCATGAATATCGTTTTTCCCCATTAAAAGTTTTCTATTGTTTTGGATTTTCTTCCATCTAAAGCCATTTCTTCAATTCTTTTCAATGAAGACACTGAACCACACTAACCTAGATCTGTCAATAATTTTTCACGTAAAGCCTTAATAGTGACACACCGTTCTTCTGTTTTGAAAATTAAAGATTATTCGCCCAATATAATGTTACGATACTTTTGGAGTGCCCCCCGTAGTATTGAACTTCTGCTAGCTGAATTTCTGAACTTGAATATTTATGGTTGGCTTTTGTCAATGTTTGCAAACTTTAAACTAGGTATAATTGGCTATATCTTATTTTTAATTACTCTCCTATAATTATCATGCAGTTTCGTAAGCAATCCCTCGTTTAATTACTCATATTTTGCAAATTAGGTTTATTCTTACTATATTTCTACAAATATTTGGGTATGTCCGCTAGGCAACCGGTGATACAAATTGTTTTTAACTATTCCATTTGTTGCTAGAGCAATGTTATCTTTGCCTGCAGTCAAACTTGCCTGACTGGTTTTTTGGCTTCTTCTGGCCCAAATTTTTGGTTATCAGATGACCTGTGGGCTGGGTTTTTGAATTTTTCGGCTTTCTTTTCAAGCTAAACTGTCGTGCTAGTAGGTGTTCCTCTGCAGCTAAGTGCTTCATAGCCCTTTGGTAGGGCTCGCCTCTTCGAATAGATTGTTTGAGGGATCTGGAAGCATTTCTGCGTTATCGTGGATGTTCGTAATGATTAGATAGCTACTTACTTGCATTCCTTCGCTTTTGGCGGATCTCCTGGACGCCCACTTTAGCACGCTTCTTTCGGCTCGACCCCCAGCTGGAGGTAAGACTAGGTCAGTTTCTTCTTAATCGGGAATACATTTGGGTTCTGTGCGTTTTTAGCCAAAAATTCCTGGCGGGAGTTAAAACACTCCCCATCTGCTGGAAATCCTTCCTGTCTGGAGTAGACCTACCCCGTTCGACTGCACCCTGCTCGAATCCAGTTCGATGCACTGGGCCCCTAAGATAGTCGCATCGCCTGCGAATTTTTCAACTCTCGTGGGCCACGCTGAAGTTTGAGCAACTGCTTTACACTCACCTGCAAGTCATCTTGCAACCTCCATAGCTGGCACTGCACCCCGCAGCTGCAGCCGCCATCGATGCTTCTCTCTAGCTACGTCCAACCCCAGGGGAGCGAACGAAGAGATTAGGTTCTGGTGAACTTTCCTGCAGGCAAGACGTTATTGTAGATAATATGCATTGCGCCTGTTGTAACTTATAATTGAATCATACTGTTTCATGCCGTTAGCACTCCGGACATGTGTGATTTTATTCAGCATCGGATTGTACGATAGTAGGCT
Organism: Agriotes lineatus; assembly: GCA_940337035.1. NCBI lineage: Eukaryota > Metazoa > Arthropoda > Insecta > Coleoptera > Elateridae > Agriotes > Agriotes lineatus. The sequence goes on along the minus strand of CALNHX010005950.1, from coordinate 94,424 downwards.
TCGTGCATCGTTAGTTTAGTAATATTTGGAATTTGTGTAATTAAATGTTAGGGCCGCCGCGCAATGACATGCGGTTACCCTCTGCTACTTGCTAAATTAAGGTCGTAAGATTTACCTGTGTATTGCTCCGTTTGTGCCTTCGGGTCTCCTAGCCTTATTGACCTCTGCGTTATCTGAAAAATTTATAGAGTAGAACTTGTAGCTTTGAGCTTCACTTGTGTCCTTTCTGGACGTCGCGTTTACTCACCAGCTTGCATAACACAGTTCGGACGCCTTAAAGTTTCGCTGTTTTCATCACCAAAACAATAGTTAATATTTTCATGTCAAACCTTCGACGCGAAGTTAGGCACACTTCAGTAGCGTGTCTCGTAAGCCGACTTCGGGAGCGTTGTGGTTATTGTAGATCTCCGTTAACCGAGTAAGGGGCAAATCCAAGCCTTTGCTTTCTTTAGCATATAAATATACATACGTACACTTAATGCATTTTTAATATGGACACCGTCGTTCATGTGTGGCCACGCAAGCGCACGCTGATTCCGCCCTTTAGAAAATTTTGAATATAGATATAGCGTCATTTAGGGCTAACCTTCGGGGTTAAAACGTTAGCCGAGGTGGTCTTGTATTGCTCTGAGCCGGTATACGCGAAATTTTAAACTCGCTCCGCGACTCGCGCTTGATCAATTTATTTTCTTTTTAAATTTAATACTCGCTACGCTCCGTTGTAACCGCACAATGTTTTAATGTGTTAGTTCATAGTCATTGCTGCTCGTGGGCTACTATTTGCCCAATTCTTATATTTGAATTTGTATATACATTTACTATTGCATGTCGCATACTGTGTGTTCTTTGATGTTGGTAAAAATATTGCCTGCTGTGATATTTGTATTTAGTTTATGTTAGCATTGCACTATAGTACGCACCAAACTCTTTGAAATAAAGCTGTGATATTTTCTTTGGTGGTTGATTTGATTGTTTTCTTTGTGCTGCTGGAAATTGTCCTGACCTTATGTACGGTCCGGCATAAGGATTAGAACTTGAGTCGTGGACCTGGCGCCCTGTTTTTTTTTTATACTTTTTCAGCATAGCTGGAACCCTGCGACCCTCGCGGCGAGCTAGCCCAATTAGGCCGATAGTTACCAGCCGGCAAAACATCAAATATAACTTTCGCCAAAAGGTAAGGCCGACCGTCTATCTTCCCTGACAACTCGTACAGAAATGAGTGGTTTTGATGTTAACAGCATCAGCGATGAGTCGGCAAAAGGATACATTTTAGAAGTAGATATCGAATATCCAAACGATATTACGCTACACAATCTTTATGCCGATATGCCAATGTGTGCCGAACACTCTGTTCCTCCGAACTCAAAATTGCCAAAACTAATGACAATGTTGAATAAAAAAGAACGATATGTGATTCATTATAGGAATCTGAAACAAGCTATAGCTGCAGGCTTAAATGTTACCAAAGTGCATCGCATACTATCTTTCGATCAAGCTCCATGGTTAAAATCATACATTGAGCTAAACACTCAACTTAGAACAAACGCAAAAAACGAATTTGAGAAAAATCTGTTCAAATTAATGAATAACGCTGTTTTCGGTAAAACCATGGAGAATGTTCGTAAACACAAAGTGGTTAAATTAGTAACGCGATGGCATGGAAGATATGGAGCCAATCATTACATATCCCAACCTAATTTCCATAGTAGAACAATATTTAATGAAAATCTTGTAGCTATAGAATTATCAAAGCTTGAAATAATGTTTAAGAAACCGATATATGTGGGTATGTCCATATTAGATATAAGTAAAACCTGTTTATACGATTTTCATTATAATTATATGTTACGTAATTTTAGTTATCAAGATTGTAAGTTGCTGTATTCAGATACCGATAGTCTTTTGTATGAAATAACTTGCGAAGATGTTTATGATATTATGAGGCGTGACATTCACATGTTTGATACAAGCGATTACCCCAAAGACAATATCTACAGCATTCCATTGGTGAACAAGAAAGTTCCTGGACTTATGAAAGACGAGTGCAACGGTAAAATAATCACAGAATTTATCGGTTTGAGATCGAAAATGTACAGTGTGAGAGTTGAAGGTAAAGACGCTGTTAAAAAGGCTAAAGGTGTCTTGGAAAATGTAGTTAAGAACAAAATTTGTTTCGACGACTATGTAGCATGTTTGTTTGATAATAAGGATGCAGTAAGAAATCAAAATTTAATTAGAGCCAATAGCCACATTGTACACAGTGTAAGTCAAACTAAAGTGGCTCTTACTAGCGCAGATGATAAGAGATACATTTGTGAAAATAAAATAGATACCCTTCCTTGGGGACATTGTTCTATAAAAACGTAGGTTTATGTAAAATGTATGCTTTGTTTACAATAAATGTATTAAATGCACACCTGTGTTTTATTTACTTAGGTTTACATGCATGCTTAGATAAGCCGAGATGCCATTATGAAAGGTAAGAAAAAAAAAACACACATACATTCTTTTACAGTTTTTTATTTTATTTAACTATCAATACATTTCAAACTATTTCATTCTTATTTATCCATTGATCGTGTGATTTATCCATGCCCAACCAGCGTACATACAGTTGATTGCCACGTTTTCGTAACACCTTTTCGACCAAATATACATCGGCATATTTGGTTTTCTGCAATTCGCGTTCGTAGAACCCACCAGCTATGGGTTGTCCTCTCATATCTTCGAGTAAATATACAACCGGGTTGGTGATACGAACCTTTGCAATTTTAAATAATTCCGTTGACCAGTTGGGTGTGTAACCTTTCGCGAAAACATTCTTAAATTTGCTTATACGTACTATATCGCCGACTTTTAAATGATGTGAGCCGAAGATCTTTATGTTATTGTAAGCGGTTAATTTTGTATTAGCAGTAACTTCAGAAGGTTTCATTCCAATGGTTCGATGTTTTCTATTGTTATATTCCTGGGTCACATCGGCGAGAATATCAACCCATTTATATTTTCCGTCTTATACAAATTTTTTTTCAAAGTTCTAATTGCTCGTTCGGCTATGGACGCTTTCTTAACACTGTACGTGGAGTAATGGTTGATATTAAATTTTAACATTAATTGCGAAAAGTCTCTGTTGTAAAACTCTTTACCCTGATCGGTTTGCAAATTACTGGGTAAGCGACCTTGGGCCTGTTTTAAAATTTGTTTCAGCGATTTAACTATATCGATACCTTTTTTCGATTTAAGAGGTTGGGTCCACACGAATTTCGAATAACAATCAATTACAACTAAAATGTACTTATAACCCTTATTGTCTCTAGCATATGGAATAAATTCGGCTAAATCAGCCTGCCATAAATCATCGAATCCTTTAATTATAACCCGTCTTCTAGGAAAATTTCGTCTCGCTTGTTTATGCAACTCCTCAACGACCTGTTTTTTAGACATTTTTTATAGTTCGTAATCTATATCACCCACATCACCACTCGATATGTTTAATCGTGTTCGCAAAGCAGCGATGTTGTTATTAATAACATCTAATTTTGTAGTTATTTCTTTTATACAGCCATCGACAAAATTTTTGTTTACAGCATCATCACCGTTGACAGGATTAGATAGATTAGCAATACGTTTCCCTTGAGAATCAAAATTTAGCCCGTCAATTTTAAAAAATTTGCTATGGGCTATTTCGGTATTTGCATTGCGCTTTGTTAATTCTGTTCTAATCAAGCTCAATGTTTGCATGTGTGTTGTAGTACCAAGTTCACGAATTTTCTCGTCAATATAATCTTTATTAGATGCATCCGCCCCCTCAATGGGGGTTTGTACATTAACTAACCTTTTTAAGTTACAATCATTCTTAGTGCTCAAATAATAGTTTAAATTAATGGCGTCGTAACTATCTTTAGGGTTTGCAACATTAGTAATTCTTTGATTTCGTGCATCGAAACATTCTTTGTCAAGCATTAAAACGTTTTGTTTATTAACAGCATCACCACCATCAATCGGATTTGCTACGTTAGTTAACCTCTTTCCTTCTAGATCAAAATCGCCATTATCGGTTAACTTAAATCCTACACCAGGAGGACCGATAACGTGTGAATGATGACGATACTGATGACGTCCGAACTTGTCAATACTCATGATCATTGTCTCGATTTATACCGCCTACACATATTTTTATAGATTAACTAGAAAACGTTTACTTTTCGTGGGATCTTTAATGTAACCGGCTTCGTACAATTCTTCTGCTATGGAAATGATTTCGTTACGATGTCCCGTATGACCGGCTTCTTTTTCAGTCCATTTCACATGCAGATCGTCAATTAATTCGTGTACATCATCCCAGTATCTGAATTCTACAGGTTTTTCTACTTCCTTGAATAGTCCCCTACCTGAGACACTCTTAATTCTGCGAGTAGTGGTGCTGCTGCTGCTGGTTGGATATATCAGAGGTTTTATAATGTTTGTGTATTTAAATGCCTTTGTTCCCATTACTTGACCGTGCGAGTCATTATTTCGCTTATGGGCATTTGTATCCATCAGAATATCTTTATAATTTTTTTGATCCTGCTTGGTGAAATTTTTTTTTGGATCGTTCATAATTAGAAGCTCATATAAACCGGGGGTTCCTTCGTATTCCTTTCCATTAATAACAAGATCTTTACCTCGAATATCGATTAGACTATTACCTATTTTCCATTTATCGTTATGTACATCGTAATGCACCCCATAAGTAGTATCCGTAAGGTGTTCTGTATCGCGTATCATTCGCTCCACATACTCTCTGGGTAGCGGATGATATTGTTCAAGAAACGAATCTCCCGCCGATTCATCTAATAAAGTCGAAACATGAGATGGTGTGGGGGCTTCCTTCACTTCATCCTCTTCATCAGGCATTATTTCACCTATAACTTGACTCTCTAAGAACTCTGGAGGCGGTGGATTCACTGTTCTTACTGGTGTTGACGTCGCACCTCGTTGTGCCGGTAATGGTAAAGAAGATCGCTTTTTTATTGGTTTTATCTCAGTTTTAACAGCAGTAGTAGGTGACTGTTTTTCTATTTTTATAGCGATATCTTTAAGAGGTTTCGTTACGGGCCTATACATGTCCTCAAATAACTTTTTTGCGGTGGATTTTCCTTTCTGCAGGGAATTATACTTTTCTCGAATACTTTTTTTAAGTTTCACGATTTTTTGTTTTTCTTCCTTTGTTTTGTGATCCATGATTAACCACTGTTTGGACTGCTTTGGACCGCTTTTTGGACTGCTTTGGACCGCTTTTTCAACTGCTATGGCACTGATATGGACTGCTTTGAACTGCTTTTGGACTGCTTTGTACTGCTTTGTACTGCTTTTGGACTGCTTTGTACTGCTTTTGGACTGCTTTTGGACTGCTTTCTACTGCTTTTGGACTGCTTTGTACTGCTTTGTACTGCTTTTGGACTGCTTTGTACTGTTTTTGGACTGCTTTTGGACTGCTTTGATTGCTTTGGACCGCTTTCTCTAATGAACAGAGCTGTTGTAACCTGATTGGTAATAATTATATGTATATATATGAATCGAATCCTTTACGATATCGACCTCGGTCACAGTCTTTGTTTATCACCAGGAAACCGTAGGGTTCTCTCCAGCATTTAGCACACAGTTCACGAAATGTAGCAAAAGACATATCTGTACCAACATGATCATCGTACACGTGATGTAAATTCATTTCATCCTGTTTAAATAGCACCAATAAGTTTGTATTGTCGCGTACTAAATGTTTCGGTATGCGGGTGTATGTCTGACAGAGATAGAAACAATCGATTGCATTATGTCGACCCATACTAAAATATTCGCGCATTACATTCTGTTTATCACATATGATATCATCAAAAATAAAGATAGAATTAGGTTTAGCCTCGTTTGGATGCATAATATCATCGTGTTCATTAAATGTATAATAACCTAATCCCTTTATCGGACGCAATAACACCTCTAAAAATTTATATTTTGGTTGGTGTAACGATTTCGAGTACACGTATACATTTTCAAATTTTAATCCGTTTGGTTCCTGCAATAAGCTCATCATCACGTTTGTTTTACCGCAGTTCGAGGGTCCAGCAATAATACAGCGACATGTGTTTGGCCAAAGTACACCGTGTTTTTTTATGTTATTCACATGACCCAAGTCAAAATTTTTTACCGACAACGTGCTCTTTTGCTTGACAATTTTCATTGTGATATGATTAAGAATTCACCCGGCTACCCCTATTTATAGCCACAAATAAAACTCAGCTTTTTGTATTTTATTTTGTATTTTGTTTAACTACGTATACATGTCAAAGCTTATTATAGACGTCGTACTTCACCGCTGAAGGGGTTGTATTCCACCACTGTATCGTGAATAATTAGACAGTATGCGACGGTTCCTTGTTCGAATGCGCTTAAAGCCTCCATTTCCAACTTGATGTCAACGGTAGAAGTTTTGATTGATTCCTTTTGATTAGAACAGTTCAACACGAATATGGGTGATTTTTTAAAGTCGGTGTAGTCGAGTAGCGGTTCGTTTCTGTTTTTTCCATAATAACTCTTTTGAAAATCGCAATAACTGCGGTAAGCCAACTGATATTTATTGTTTGCAAAATCTAGATTCCAATTTTCGTAGGGATAACGTTCTGAATTAAGATGTAATTTGAGATTGGTAATATTTGCGTGATCAAAATCGGTTGCTTTAGCTTCTTTATTATTCAATTTGTTTTTCTGAAAAGCAACCAAAACGTATCGGGGTTTTTCCAAATGTGTGGATGTCTTAATAGCCCACACATCGGATTTGGCCTGTTTAAGAGCAGGTAAATTATATAGTTCCCATTCTCGAAAAGCGACGGTTATCAGAGTGTTTCGGTTAATTTTATTGTATAATTGTAGTTTGGCCGCATCGCTCGGCTCCACATGCAGCACCTTCCACTGAATAGAGGTGAGTTCAATCTTTGCCTTATCGGTATCACCTTGGAAACAGTTTAGATCGTTTCTCGAGCGTATTAGAATCAACTCTTGACGTACATTAACAATAAAACGCTTATAATCCTTAGCAAATCCGGTGAATAATTTCAATGGAACGGAAACGAAAATTTTTTTCTCTTTTGCATTAACTACGAGTACGGTTTGCATAGGTTTATTATCCAGCTGCCATCCGGCCACAGATAATGCGGCACTTTCATTTTTCGTATACGATGTTAAACCTTTAATTGCTGCAGTTATACCTGGCAGTCGACTGGTAAACACCCTTTGACCGTTCAATTCATAGCGTATCTCTTCGAATAAAAAGCATGGGAAATTGTGTGTTAAATCGAACGTTTTTCCATTCTCGGTTTCGGTAATTTTACCTTCGATTACAATGAAACTTTCTCCGATATCGGTTATTAGTTCTTGATTTTGAATTAGAATTCTGATTTCGTCCGAGTTGGCATAGGTGTTTGACCCATATGGCAGATATGTATGATAGTTTAAATTCTCAATGTCTTCCTCGTAATGCGGTTTTTCGAATACGTTTAGTTTGTCTACAGCCATCTTGCACTATTTCCAATCCGATAGAAGTTAGAAATTGTTTTTCTGCACGTGTTAGTTCTCCGGAAGCTGGAGAACGATTAAACTTTGATGTTATACCACCTCCTACTTTATAATTAAAATTTATCCCCATTATCTTTCAATTCTAAGATTACGCTAGCTTGTTCGCCTCCAAAATCTATTAGTTCACCCTTCTGATTCACAAGGCGGATCTCGATGTTATAAATAGTTTCGACATTAACCTCCAAATAAATAGGTGCAGTTGGCACACTTTCCATACGAAACCCAGGCGCCACGGAAATACTAAACCCATATAAGATGTGAGCGGGCAAGTTGTTGCGATAAGAACCCCGTGTGATGTTGCATTCGATGTAGACGTTTGTATGTTTAATTATCTGTATATCCAATTCGGATGTGTGAGTATGGTTAGGTTTGTACTCGATTGGTTTGAATCCTAGCATCCGGCCGATAGAGTCGGTTTTTGAAAAATCTACGGTATACATCGATTTAATTTCACATTTTTGCGTATTATTGTTTGCTCTTAGTACGGTGTTGTCTACGTGTTTTTCTAAATAAGAACTTAATTGGTCGATTTCATATGAACCGTGTGGAATAGCGAGTACATGCTCATGCTCATCTTTGTAATAAAACTTATCGTTGCCGGGGTGGATATTTTTAATCGAATTGCAACCGTAGAATCCCCTTAGAGCAAGCTCATACCTATGTCTAGGATTTAATCTTATCGGTTCGGCATAAGTAGCATACAAAATGTTACCAACACCTTCAACTACCAATAGCACAGACATGACTATGATGTGTTATCATTTACAATCATTTATATAGAAAATGTAGACAAAGGTGACCACATATCACGGTATTATAGTTCTGCTCTCTAACGTAATTATAATAAATTTTACAATCCCGAAAGTAGTCAACGACCTCCAACGGTGGCGGTAAATTCCCAAAACTGTCATAGTATTTAACTATAGAACCACGCTTTTTATAACACACCCAGTGCGTACCGGGTCCTTTTCTATTATCTAAATTCACAATTGCACTCTCATTCTTCCAGGGTTTTTTAGGTAACCCATCTCTCATAAAGACACCTCTAAAATGGGGAATATCAACCGCATATCGTTTTAGGTCGCTATCGGTTAATGCTCTTTTGGGTAGTGTTATTAGTTTTTTGATTTGTACGGCTTCAAGTACATTGCCCCTCCTTCATATGGTTTAAGGTACAGAGCACCGCCACCTTTTTTAGTTTTTTTCAAATACAAACCGCTTCTCTTCTTTCCGAGAGCTATAGCTTCCATGGATTGATTGTGACGCGCTGTTTCGTCCAACTGTTTTCTGGCGGCCTTAGCATCATTGACCGCTTTGGCTATACCGGATGCTCCTCCGGCGAGCGCTCCAGCTGCAGATAAACCCGCAAACAAGGGGATCAGAAAAGGTAGAAATCCACCTTGTTTAGGTAGAGGTAACACTCGAGGAATCAAAATGTTACGTTTACCACCAACACTCTTAACAACAGTTTTAGCAACGGCCAGAGCTTTCTTAATTATATTCTTTTTATTACCAATATTCTTTACAGCTTGAATAACTTTTCGTAGAATTCCTCCCTTAAAAAACACTTTTTTATTTTTCTTTGATTTGCAACAGCCCATCCCCAATTTAGTTTTTGCTTTCATCGCTGTTGTTACTGCCCACGCTGCAGCCCGTTCTCCAAACCCCGCGTCTTTCGATTTAACACGCTCCCACGCTCTTTCAGCTAATTCTCTATCGGCCAGATGCCTGCTGCTTAAATCTTTGTTATCTCGATATGCGATGTCATGCAAACGACATGCGGCGTCCAGAGGATTTATACCTTTATCACCTCTAGCGAGTCTTTTCGCTAAACGAGTTCCAGGTCCACAATATTCGTAACCTCCAGGAATGTGTAATTCAACAGGTAGCTTGTTGATGAGATCGTTTACAAAACCCCTCCCACTCACCTTACCTCGCTTACGGTGAACAATCATTTAAGCGACCGATGTCGTTTTCAACTCTATTTATACTTTTTCAGTATCTCACATCTGGCGATAAGCAAACAAAACAACTATATATTTTTAATACATTTATTTAAACGACATCGTTACAGTACTTAAAATAATAACACGTACACATACATGCCATAAACATACCTAGTAATAGACAAGAAAGAAGAATTATAATAATAAAATAATAATTGTTTTTATTATCTTGGGGAGGCAAAATCCACTCGATGCTAAGTATATCGGTATGATTTTTATTCCAAACCTCCATTCTCCAATCCAAATCTTCCATCAAGCCGTTAATTTGATAACGTATCTTGTAGAACAGGAAATGGTCGGTACGATTTTCGAATTTCTCCAAATTTGCACGATACACGTAATGTTCGTGGCCACCGGAAAAATAATCCATAGTCATCGGCGTCCATTTTGATGGCCACGATGATGGTTCATTGTATGCGGGTAGATTTGCACTGTCGTTTCCAAATTCCACATAAATATATGCTCTCGTTGCAGTAACAGGTTTACTTATAATTAATTCCTTCTCGGGAGTAAGGAAACTAAGTACTATTATCGATGTAAGATTCAACATCTTTCACCGATCAGAGTCCAATGTCAACTGTTCAAATTGTTTAAACATCCGCCTTTTCATACAATACAAGTCTAAAATTATTCTTAACCTATTCAAATTAATTTTATGCAACTTTAATCGCGTGCGTAACTGTTCACTTCGGTATTGCATCACACCTCGCATGTCTAACAGCTTCCACAAAACAATCCGGATGCAAATGTAGAATTTCCAAAGCGATGGATATTATATACGAATCGCAGTTTAATTCTTTATTTAACAAGAGAATAGCGTCCTGTATAATCCCTTCGTTGGTGGGCTGTTCTCCGTGTTGTGCGGTTTGTGTTACTAAAGTATTAAAAAATGTATTTATATCGTATGTATTCAATAGATTTAAACGATAAGATATCAAGTCACGTATTTGAAACAATTTTTTAAAATCAGTTTCCAGCAGTCTACACTGACACACGTTGCCACATAGTAATTCTTTGATTTCATCACAAACACGCCAATTATAATAGAAACACTCGTATTGTTGAAATATTTCAGTTTCTAATTGCAGTAGCTGTTGCCACAGTTGCTTCGTTAAATGTACTGCTTTGTAGCTTTTACGATCATATATATCCATGCATCCAATACACGAAATTCTTAAAATAGGTTGAACGTTAGTTTTTCCAAGGGCAATTTGCCTTATACCAAAGCCAACTTCGATAATTTTTTTATGATCCCATACTTCACTGATAAAGAAATTCGTATTTCCTATCATACACACACATTCTTCTTCTTCATCTTCTTCTTCTACACATCGGTCTAGCGGATATTCAATAATATCTTCATCATATGATAATAGTGGTTGATTATTGTCTTCTACTTTTTTCCTTTTAGCTTCAGGTTCACCGTTGGTTGTTGTCCATTCAATTTCGATATCGTCATCATCACAAAATATAAGTGACTGTCTTAGTTTTTGTTTTTCGAGAAACACCCTTATACCTTCGTCTATATTATCGGCGGTAGCACCATTCACACCACACCCAAACATTGTAACTGTTAGAATGTTGAGGCTTTTTACTTGTTTAAAAACCGACACACGTACCGCCAATTGAACTATTACTTCCGGGGCCCCCAATAATTCGAAAAAACCCACAGATTTGTGCTAGTTTTCCATAAGAACCAATGTTAAATTGAAAGAATGCACCCAAAAGTCACAGTTTCATTGCATGCTGACATCACCATAACTTGTATACGATTTTTTTCACACATTCACGTTCTAATCTCCAATTTTTTAAATACTCCTCGAGGGGCTCCATCACATTGTAATCAAACCAATCCCCGTCTGGGAGTGGTACTGTTGCAAAAGTTTCAAAGTCCGGATGTCCATCCAACGTAACGGTAATAATCATTTGATCGCAACCAAACCATGGAAATAACTCCGAAAATTCCTGGAAATATTTCCCATATTGCTCCCAAGTGTCCATGTTACAACCAGACTGTCACGATTTATTCAATAGATTATGATTTATTTTGCTGCTGCACCGTTTTTGTACATTTTTCTTTACATGCTGAAATACTACAGCTCTATGTATACACACATACACGTACCGCCAATTGAACTATTACTTCCGGGGCCCCCAATAATTCGAAAAAACCCACAGATTTGTGCTAGTTTTCCATAAGAACCAATGTTAAATTGAAAGAATGCACCCAAAAGTCACAGTTTCATAGCATTTATATAGTTGTTGTAAAATACCTTCGTGCGGACAATCAAACTGAAAATATCGAGATTCTTTTTACCGGCTTGTACTAGCGTACCTGAAAATTCGTTGTATTCATAAAAATTCTTTTTATTAAAGAAGTATATGTGCCCGTTCGTATATCGAAAAACAGATGTAAAGTCTACCGATACACCGGGGAAATCTTTAATTGTCGAACCGTATTTCGAATATTTAAATGTACATTCATTCAATTCCATGTATAAATTGGGTTCATAAAAAATATATATACGACCGGTGTACGTATTAACAACGCCGTTTATCTTTAGTATCTTATTTTGTCCTAAAACCGTATTTATTTTTGGGTACCCGGCTGTGAGTTGGAGCGAGGGGACTTCTATTACATAAATATAATTGTCTATGAAAAATACTATTTCCCCATTTGGACGTTGATAAACCGCATCGATTTCGGTAAAATTTTTCGGTAAAAACGTTAACCAATCAGTTATCAGTAAAGGTTCGTGATATGTATTTTCACCTAAATGTATTACCCATACGTACTTGCCATAAAATACATAAAGCTCTTGGTTAACTATGAGAAATTTATCAACTGTTTTAGTTAGTGCACAGAGATCGGGTTTTTTTTCGGCTTGTTTTACCGCTTGTTTCGCAATTGTTTCTGCTGTTGCTGTTTGGTGGTTGCGGTGGCGGCGGTGGTGGTGGTGATAGTACTGCGCCTTGGAATTTTATTTCTTTTCCCGTATAAACTTTGTACTGCAAGTATATCATCTTGGGAGAGGTCAAAGTCCGATATGCTAGAACCTTTAACGGGTGTCCAATAATGCGGATACATGATTGTGTTTGCTTTTGACGAATGACGAATACCTAAAGCATGTCCTATTTCATGTGTTAAGATAATAAGAAGACTCGTTTTTCCTTCAGGTAACACATTATTCACCCCAGTATGCCAATCAACCTGTGCATTTATATGTATTTCAGCTGTTTTCTTCACAGAATCCGGAAAATATGCGTGAGCCAATATACCACTCTCAAAATCAAACGGGCATCTTTCATTATCGACCGCTGTATATAGGTGATATTTATCTCTCATAGAGATTGCTATCATAGCATTTCTTTCGTACTTGAATTGAAACTGTAGGTTTGTATATTGTGACCATATGTCGAAAGCCTTTGAAGCTACTTGAAACAATTCGGGGGTTGTCTGATGAAAAGTCCAAGTTATAACATTGGCATTCCACTTTGTCCGATGAAGTTGGTATGTCGCTATTGTATCCTCAACACCGCATCTGGGCTTCCTCATTAACTCTAGAGCTTCCGTGCTAATGGTGTTCGATACAGGTAGATTATAATACGATTGAAATCTGTTTAAAGCAAATATAAAATCGCTCGAATTTACAACTAAATCTATTGACGTTAAACCATGTTCACTTTCGCTCGATTTCAAAAACCCGAAATTTTGCAGGTATTTTACAACTTCGCATGTTGAATTCTGCTCGCTAACTGCATCAGCTACTACTACTAGAAATAAAACAAACATTTGATACATTTTGGTGTGTTTAATACAAAGTATCGATACATACTAACAACATTTTATAATACAACAGTAAATATAGTATGCTACGAAGACTGTTCTTCCTCCATTTCTATAAATTTGTATACTTCGTCCAACTGGTTGCCTAGTCCGAGACCCTCCATCAGGTTTATAAACCGTCTTTTTCCTATTGCGTTGTTTAAAAATAATTCACACACAGCTGCACCATTTTCATACAATTTCTGTCTCGTATAGAGCTCGTCGTCGCTAAATCCACAAAACCCCATTCCATACACAGCTTCATGGCCGGCATCGAATGATAAGTCCTCACACAAACCTTGAAGATATTGTATAGCACTGCGCACATCTGTTGGTGTAGCTCGAGCGGCTTCAGAGTAGCACATCCACATCTTACCGCTGTTTGTGTTCAAGTAATGACATAATAAACCGTTCAAATTGGCCATGTTACATTTTACAGTAAACTATTTAACCACAGGGTTACGCTCGCTAAGTCCTTATCAGCTCTTGCGGTTTCTTATCAGTTCTTGCGGTTTGCAGCAGCAGCAGGCTTATCAGCTCTTGCGGTTTCTTATCAGTTCTTGCGGTTACTCGCGCTCGCCTTATCAGCTCTTGCGGTTTCTTATCAGCTTATCGCTTCGTGCTCATTTCTGTAATAATAATATATTTTCGAAACGGTTGAAAACAGCTTCAGGCACCCGCCCCCGGCCCCCGCCCCCGGCCCCCGGCTTCCAGCCACCGGTCCCCGCACCCTGCACCCGCACCCCGGCTCCCGCCCTCTATGTCTGCGCAGGCGCCCCCTTCCCCCACCTGCGCGCGCAGACCTGCGCAGAAACCTGCGCAGACGCCTGCGCTGCGCGATGCGCAGACGACCTGCGCGCGAATTTGAATTTCCCGCCAAATACCTGCGCAGAAACCCCCACCACACACCTGCGCAGAAGACCTGCGCAGTGACACGTTTTGTTCCCGTAGTCACATTGGTTATCTACTCCGCTACATTACCATTATTTGCTCCGTTTGGCGAGCTGTATCTGAAAAACTATTGGTCTAACGGAAAAAATCATAGAACATAGTTTATGTACAATTTTATGCTCTTCAATTCATTACTTTACTTTTTTTCGTAGGACCAATAGGAACACAGATATTTAAAAAAACTGATTTTGGCCGCCATCTTTCCAAGATGGCGGTGCGAGCGGTATTCCCCCAAGATCGCAAACTCAGGGTTATGATCAGGACAGTAAATTTTACGATCCCACCAAATTTCATTTGGTTACGACCTTTTGCGTGATAAACGACCCATTGCCTGGACTAAGATGCTAAATTATGATCTGTATGAATAGTAAATTTTTGCATTGAGGTTGTTAATGTACACCAGACTCGTAATTCACTACTAATATCTTGCTTTTAATTATGTTTCAACTTTAAACCAAAATGAAAACCAAAATTTACTTTATCTACGATCATGTAAAAAGTGCCTACTTTCTACACCGATATTAGTGTAAAAAGTTAACTTTTAGTACACTAGTGTTATAAAAATTTTATTGCACGCTAATGTCAATAAGAAATCTATGATACACTAATTTTAGTGCAAAAAGTTAACTTTTATTACACTAGTGTTATAAAAATTTTATTGCACGTAAATTTAAAAAATACAAAATGAAATACATACTTTCGTAAAAGATTATGATCGTAGATAAAACGTTGTAAGACACTCTTGCAAAAAGGCTCTTTATTGCACTCATAGGTTTGACCTATTCGTGCAATAAAGAATGCCTTTTTGCACTTGTATCTTAAATAACTAAATATTGTGTTGATAGGTATGTGCAATGGAATTATGACAACACTGCAGATATTCTGACATGGAATATAACCTAAAAGTAATAGAAATGAAAAATGTAATTTTAAACCATTTCAAACCTCACAGTCACAATTAAACAGCTAAAATGGGGAAATTTCCATGGGCAACCCTACTCTAAATAAAGTGTGAATGGAGTATAGATCTATTGCACAAGCATAGGAATCCAAAAAATAAAATACTGTTATTGCATTTGCCGTACTCATATCTACTTATTATACAGTGAATTTATTTTAATGGTTAACATAACAGTTTCGTTTCTATGCCAGCATTTAATCTTACAGGTCACTTCCATAGTTACCAATGAAATCAATAGATTAGAGCGTTTATTTTACGAGTTAACATACGAATTTAAATTAGGTACTTGCTAAGAAGAAACTTTTAATTTTGTTACCAGAATGTAGGTATGCATTTATGCAACTAAAAAGTAGATACGTAGAAACAACTTGTGTGTTGTATCTTTTCTTCAGTGGTATACATTAGGTTAACTTTTAATTGTCTTTTTGACAAGTATAAGTCCTATGTTAACTCTTAAAATACACACTCTAATCTATTGGTCTCATTTGTAACTATGGAAATGACCTGTATGATTAAATGGTGGCATAGAAACGGAACGCTTATGTTAACTATTAAAATAAATTCCCTGTATAGGTATTCTATATTTTACTAACTTAGAAAGAATAAAACGGTATACCGGGTGACAATGAGACCAGGGCCATGCTTAAATATCTCCATTAGATAGATATAGTCAAAATGATAGGAAATGATACCAACTTTGACTTTTTAAATGGGTCGCTCTATATATTTGGTTTTTCAGAATCTACGAGTCAAATTACATATAATAGTCTTGCCAAATTTTATTTTTTTTAACAAAGAAATATTTTTTCAATTTTTATTTTTTACCATAGAAGGCCTTGACTTGGAAAATTCTATTCTAATTTACCCTAGCAACTGATAATAATGGCTATTTTATCAATAAGGTCAATAACAAACCTTTAATGAAAAAATATAATTTGCTAAACTCTTTTTTTAAAAAAACGTCACTTCTTTTAAATGGCACCTCATAAGGACCATCTTGCCGTTAGATAGAAAATTTAATTACCAATGTAACGATATGCATCATCCACTACTTTATCTTTATCTGAAACTGAAAATTAATAATTAATTAACGTTTTAAATATTTTTATGTAGGTAATAAGAATAACTAATAATATTTAAGCAAATTTGGCAACACCGTTCTATGTAATTTGAGTCGTAGATTCAGAAAAAACATAAAACATATAGAGTGATCAATTGAAAAAACCAAAGTTAGTGCCACTTCCGGTGAAACCGGAAGTCGACTATTTTGATTACATTTGTGCCTCGAGCGGAAATTTATGTCTAGTATGCTTGTATGAAATTTTATCCAAATTCATTAATAAGCAAAGGAGATAGATGCATGGCACTGGACTCATTTTCACCCGGTATATCTATCGCATAAATGTCCATTTGAGCAGAAAGCGAGAGACTTTGATAATCAGTTTCCGAACCCTAACTAAGTAGATAATCACGCACATCTAAGAACTCTGGTCTAGACTCTAGAGCACGGTGTATAAAGTCTAGACTTAGAGCAGTGGTCCCAAACTTAATTTATTTGGCCTACCGCCCCCTTTTCAGAAAAAATTACTCAGCGCCCACTGGAAATCTACATTCTTTAAGCGAACAAACAGAAATATATTGTAGTGGTAGCTTCTTGAGACTGATAATTATCTACAAGAGTATTTCTAGACAGGAAATTATTTTGAAAGAATAAATTAATTAGCAATTAAAAAGTACAAGGGGGGGATTTATACATTAAAAGTACAACATAAATATTTGAGAATTGTTTAATGAATGATACATTAGATACAGTTACTGTTAAATTGTGATTAGTTTATTAAAAAGGTTCGAGCATATAAATTGATTTAGTTAGGATAGTTGTTTGGTAACATCAGAGATTAGATTTTAATTTGTAGGTATTAACTGACAATCGGAATAACTAAAAGTGAAAGCGAAACTCAAATGATTATCTGAAAAAGTCAATTATGAAATATTATAATAAAATATACCATATAGAAATTTTGTATAAATTATTGCTAAAGAAAATGATATATTTAAAATAAACAAATCTTTTCTGAATTTGTAACCTGTATTTTGAGTAAAAGCAAATTTGAACAATAAAAAACCCTTTATTATAATGGTATTTACTTTCTGGATGGTGTATCAAAGGGTGTGATAAAGTAAAATTAAAGAAACGGAGAATAAACAGACTAAATAAATAAAGTAACAAATGGTATAAAGAAGAATAAGAACATTTAATAATGGTAAATAGTCTTCATCGAATAAATAAATCCGTAACTTGCATTTTGTGCGTTTATTTGGAAAATATTCTTACACTATGTTACACAACAGATGAAATATGTACGAATGGTTTTTCTAAATCTACTTATCTTCTCTTCCTTCTTTAAGCTTTCACCGCTCCATTATTTATATTCACCGCACCCCAAATGCACCCGAGGCTACTATCGCCCCCCTGAATCGTTCCACCGCCCACCAAGGGGCGATATCGCCCACTTTGGAAATCACTGACCTAGAGTATACGAGTCAAAAATTTGGTAGCAAGATACCATATGATCGAAAACTTTTAACCTCTAGAGGGCTGTGGATTTTTTTTTTAAATTTAATTTATGTTGGCAGTGATGAGTAAAGGTACTTAATAGTATAACCTATACAATTTTGACAGAATCACTTAGATTTTACAGGATGTTTAATACTGAACACAAGGTGGTGCTGTGTATAGAAAATGCAGGAAATCATTTTGAACAGCTGTAGTTGTTTTTGTTACTAAGATTTTTATGTATTCAACAAAAATGTTCGTATTTCTTAAAATGACATTCCTGATATAACCTTAAACTGACAAATATAAAATGCCAATGTGACTTTTATTACCACGACTGCCAACAACATTTTTTTACAAAATAATTCCACAGCCCTCTAGAGGATAAGGGTTTTCGATCATACTGTATAGTCTGTTCACTAAACATAAAAACACAAAGTGGCCTTTGATTTCTAAAATTTCAAGAGTGTACTTCCAAAATTCATCTTTTGTCTAGGAATGTACTTACAAAAAGTTACCAAAACAAATAGGTTAAAAGTGTGACATTTAATTAGCATCTGTCATAACTACTTTTAAGGATGTTAAACAAATACGGTGTTGGATACTAATGATGTAGAATTTATTACTAGGTGTTTTTATTACATTTTATAAAAGTTCAGGCAAGAATTTCCAGAATAATATGTAATTTGACACTGAAATAGTGAGATTTATTAATTGTCATTTTTAAATTCTAAGTCGCCTTTATGCAGGTGTGGAAACCTTTGCAAAATAAAATACAGAATCCCTAGCACACAAATGTTACGTATATGCCAACTCCAAGAAAATTTAAATGTTTTTGTGTTTACTGAATGGCCTATACATGAGAAAGTTTAACCGTTGTGGGTTTTAAAAATTTTCTAATTTGGCAACATTAGGTATTGTTCTGTGGTGGCAACCCTGATTACATGACTTTCAAAAGTAATAATAAATATCATGTTTTGTCAAATTAGACAGGTGTGATTCTGTGATTAATTAATTAATCAAATAATCATTCTCACCTCGCATCTTATTAAATGACTGGCTTCAACTCTCTGAGAACATTGACGTGCAAAATCTCTGTTTAGTTACACTTGAGTGTCTGTTGCAGCATGACACATCTGAAACTGAGGTTAAGTGTTGTGTGGGTTCAGGCGAACAGTTATTAAGCATTATTCTTTACTTTACAGATGTTTTAAAGGACCACTATGTTATTATTAAAGTAGTACCTGATCGTTACAACTAATCTATGAAGACTTCGCTCTGGTCGTTTAAGGTAAACTGCAAACGGTGAACACTAGAAGAAAATCGGTTGCTACTTTTACCAAATATTGGTTATCTTGTATTGTACGTCGCCCTCTTTGAACTACCGTTCCTAAAGCTAGTAATGCAGGTGGTATTGAAATCTGACAACATTTTTTGTACAAAGTTAAGATTTGACCATAACAAGCAGGGTAATTTTTGTCTCCTTCATATATTACTGGCGCTAGGAACGGTAGTTCAAAGTTAGAGTGGCTGAAAGAAGCTGTAGTGCATGCAGCGGGCATACCCTGGTACACTGTCTTGGCCGGCAAGCAAATTTAGGGAAACGCTGCTTTCCCCAATCAGGGGAGGTAGTGGAGTGCAATTCAATTTAAGTCTTTCATTCCGTGGGCACTGAGGTTAAAATGTTTGATGAAGCCAGCATTATTTGTTGTGTCACTGCTGTCATAAATCTGCGAGTCGTCAAAACATCATCCTGTCATCCTGTGCATAGGAGCGTTATCCAAAAAAATCGAATTAACGACACCATGTAAAACTGTTTGTGTACTCATGACTTAAAAATTCATATTTCCGAATTATGACATTTGTGATAGCTGTTAACTTCAAAACTCATTTAATAGGTAAACATACACTTTAGGGCACCGAAATTTAAACAAACCGATCGGCACCACTCGGGTCAGCATATGCGGCGTTGCCAGACTGACTGAATGCATGCGCGTTTTCACGTGCACCGTTAGTACGCTACCAATTATCTGCGTGTTCGGTAATCCTGCTTATTTAAAAATTGCAGTAATAACTAATAACGAGCGTGTGAGCGAACCCGTGGGCCGAATTGGCTGATTTTGGTGTCAGTCGACGCAGGGCGACCCAAGTAAGCCAGTAGTAGGGTCACACTTGTACAAATTGCATTAAATGAATTATTTCGCACCCAATATGGGTGCAGAACGCTAGTAATTGAAATAAAATTACATCTGTTGGAATATGGAAGAGGAAGATACAGGGGTGTGTAGGGAAGAAATAAAATCGACTGTATTTGTAACCAAACCTTCAAACAGTGCTAAGTTTATTATTTAATATAAAAAAGTGGCAGACATGTAACAACAAAAATTAAAGTAAATTGTTTATAAAAAAGCGGAGATGTATTATTTTAAAAATCTGGTGTGATATACGCACACAACTTCCTTTTACAGTGATCTTATAAATAAACAAAAATTTTATTTTTAATTTTTCAGCATTTGTCACAAATTTTCAAAAATTACAAATTCGACAGAAACCGTATAAAATAGAGCGTTAATGCAAGAGACAAATTTTCTCTAGAATTTTAAGCTGAATTCAAAAATTCCTCTTCCATTTTCCAACAGATGCTATTTTATTTCAATTACTAGCGTTCTGCACCCAAATTGGGCGCGAAATAATTCATTTAATGCAATTTGTACAAGAGTGATCCTACTACTGGCTTACTTGCGTCGCCCTGAGTCGATTGACACCAAAATCAGTCAATTCCGCCCACGGGTTCGCTCACACGCTCGTTATTAGTTATTACTGCAATTTTTAAATAAGCAGGATTACCGCGGATAATTGGTAGCGTAATAACGTAGCACGTGAAAACGCGCATGCATTCAGTCAGTCTGGCAACACCGCATATTCTCCCCCGAGTGGTGCCGATCGGTTTGTTCACATCTCGGTGCTCTAAACTGCAGGTTTACCATTTAATAATAAAAATGAATTTTGTGATTGGCTACAACCTATTGAATAATGAAAATTGAATTTTATGATTGGCTGCAAACCGTGAAATTATGAATCATAATTCAGGCTATTGTACAGTAAGCGTGGATAAATAGTATATTATTATACGAGCATATAATAGATGCTATTATTATACGAGGATGGCTTTTAAATAACGAGCGAGCGAGTTCTTTAAGCCATCTGAGTGTACTAATAATAGCTATTATATACGAGTAAAATACGCTATTTTATTTACAACTACTTTATTTACATTCATTCCAGAAAATTTTTGTATGCGATATCATAAGTTTTCTTCGACTCTTCTGGGAGTAAATTTTGTGTAGCTTGTTTGCCATCTTGGCGTACTTCAGGGGGAATACAGCACTATTGTCGCTATCGTGTTCCATTTTAGGTTTGGGACGAAAGAAGTGTAAATTATTGTCTTCAAACTGACAGACTGATAACTGTCAACTCGAAAAAGCAGTTTATGGCCTGTTTGATTATATGCACATAAATCCGTATTAGCGATGTAATTATGGTGGTATCCATGCATTTATGGCGGTATCGATGTAATTATGAAATATAAACAACAGGCATTGTGATTTTCTTTCTTCTTCTTCTTCTTCAGCCTTGGTCCGTCCACTGCTGGACGTAGGCCTCCCCTAGATTTCTCCAAGTTATTTTGTCTTGTGCAATTTGATGCCATAGTTTTCCTGCAAATGCCTTTATGTCGTCGGTCCATCTTTTCTGTGGCCTTCCAACGCTTCTTTTGTATGCTCTAGGTCTCCATTGCATTATTCGATTTGACCATTCTTCAGAGTCTTTTCTTGCCACATGCCCTATCCAACTCCATTTTAGTCTTGCGACACGTTGCATAATGTCAGTTACCTTGGTTTGGTTTCTAATTTCTACATTTCTGACCCTGTCTCTACGACTAATGCCAAGCATAGATCTCTCCATGGCACGCAGTGCCGGTTTAAGGTACTTTATCGCCCGGTGCTACTTCTGCCCACCGCCCATACCTATGTTTTTGCAAATTAGTAATTTAAACAATCTGAACTTGAATTTGTATATTATGTTAAAAAAATAATTCCGAAATCCAACACTATTTATTATAGATAACTTTACAGAATACATACATCAATAAAAAATAAAATAATCAAAACTATTAATGTGCACACTCAAACCAAAAAGCTAATATTTGGTTTTTAATTACAAGAATAAAGTAAAAAAATAACATTCTTAAACATTAGGTTGCCATTCCTGTTTTTTATAATATCCTAATATAACTGATATACTAGGAATATTTTACGTTTAAAACTAATAACGCAATCCTATTGTTCGTTGTCCTAGCAATGGGTTTACTCTTCTCTTTCGTCTAACTCATTGATAGTCGAGTCGGCCGTTTATGGTTGTATTGTCCAGCAGGGTTGACTTTTCCTTTCACCTGGTCTATTGTTAGTCGAGACAAATGCTTGTCCGATTATTGCCCCTGTTCCGTGATGTAAAAGAGTACTTACGCAACTCTATATTTTGTAGGCCAATATTCCTGCGCCAGCGGTATGAATGATGCTGTGCTAGAAATTGCATCGTGACGTTGGGAAAGCTAGTTTGCATTCTTACTCGACGAAACAACTCAAACATTACAGATCGTTCTTAACCGCACGCGCACAATTAACCCTTTCTTTAGAACTGTCACATCCCGGAATTCACTTTTATGAGCTCATTTAGTAACCTACTATACACTTAGATTTTACATTTCTTGGTTCATGGCAACTGCACGAAAGACGTTTTCATGCCGTTCGACACAGCTGCACTACATCTTTATCATTTATTTTTTTAATTTAAACAAATCTGAACATGTTTTGTATACTTCGGATCTACGATTAATTTCAGAATGAAGATTATCAAGAATTGGAAGGTAACCATGTGTTCTTATTTTCCCTCTAGGTTTTACTCTTAAAATAACTTCTGTATTTGGTTCCCCTATGTGGCTATTTCTTTTAGTGCTTCGTCCTTCCATGCAGCTTTTGTTGCCTGTTAATGCCATTTCTTTGGATTCATATTGACCAAACTCATTTCGGCGATATTGAAAGTACTGGGCCAATGGAGATAAAAGGTTGGATGTGGTACTCGTATCTATATTCTCTTGTTGAAGGACCTTATTTACAATTAGTTCTGTGCAAAGTGTTCAATCAAAATGTTGAAGGAATGCCATTTTCAAGAAGATTTAATTTCTCGGCAAACACCTTTTTCTTCTCTATCTTGAGATATTTGTTGAAACATCCTTTTATTAAAGCGTGTTTTAGGGCTTCAGTGGTATCAACTCTCTTAAGTAAAGGAGACTCATTCTCCGAATCTTTTATATGTAGCCGGAACGGGCTATTTTAAATTAATTTACAATGATTATATATAGATATATACAATGATTAAAATGCTGGCTACAATTGCCGGAATGACATCGGCCCCGGGCAGCTCAGAAAAACCAAAGTACCAAATTTTATAAGCGTATAATATGTTTAAATGTAACAATGCTGATTTTTGAGGCTTTCACGGCCATTGTCATTAAGTGACAAACGAAGTTCTTCGATCTCAATCATGACACGGTCCAATCCCGGAAGTCGTTTGTTACTTAATGTAACAATGCTTGTAAAATTAACAGAATTCTTCTAACGAGGCGTCTCACTCACTGGGAATCGTGCCGTCTCAGTCTCTTTTGGACCAGCCTAGGTATGGAACAGGTCTAATGTCCTGTAAGCAGTTTTTCGGGTCTGGAGGCAAAAACTTGGCAGACGTTAGCAGAATCTGCCTAATGGCGGCATATAAACATCAAATTAGATTTTAAACTTTTGCGTAGACGAACTTGCGGGCAATATCATATTAAATTACATGCATACCTGGTACAACTAGTGTTTATCGCTGCCTGCAGTTATACTGTGGCGGGATTACGGGCGTTCGGCGGGCTCATCTGGTTTTACCTTAGTTAGAAACTTCGCACCTCCAGGTGAGTGGATTACGATTGAATATCAGCTGGCCTTTGCTGGCGATGATTCCTTTCAAGTTGCTCCCTTAGCGAGTGCGCGTAATTATGGACGCCGGCCTCTGATGCTAGGTGCTGGACCTCCTAGTGTGCGTTCTCAGCTTCGATGGTGTTGAGCCGTTCTGAGCGCAATTAATGCGTTTAATTACGTCGGTTTCGTTGTCCTGGTGCGTGGAAATTGGCTCACGGACGGGATCGTCGCCGGCGAGCTCGGTTTAATCTTCCTGGTAGCCAGGTACTGGAAATCGTCGTCTGCGAGCTCGTTTTAGCTCTCCTATTAACTAGGTACTGGGAATCGTCGTCGTACGGCCTAGGTGATCCTTCTGGGTGACTAGGTGCTGGGAAGCGTTACCGACGAGTATGGAATGACCCTCCTAGTAACCAGGTGCTGGACAGCTGGCAGGAGTCTCCTCGAAGAGTCTGGAGACCCTCCTTTCTCGTACCCATCTTATAATTTCCATTCTTGGCTGAAGACGGAAGCAAGGTCCCTATAATAGCCCCGCCCCCAGTTGGGGGAATTGAAATTACCTGGAACCTTTACCTTTTTTCGTTTTCATCAAACCTGTGTGACTTTGTGTGCCTCGCTTGGACTTGTCTGACTCGCTTAGGCTCGTCAGTCAGACGCATCCGGTCTCGCCACACAAACTATCACTTTTACTCCTAATTAATATAATATACTATTATATCCGGCCTGCTTAGCTCTGTCAGATGTCAGGAAATAGCCGGACATGATAATATGCTTACTAAAATGCTTACTTCGTCGTCTTGCCAACTTTATTAAAGTGTGAGTGTGAGTAATACAAATATCGTATGTGACCGCTAGAGTTATACTAGCGCGCTCCGCGCGCCGCCCTAGAAGAATTTACCGCCCGGTTCTACAGCACCCAATAGCACCCATGTAAAACCGGCACTGATGGCACGCTGCTTTATTCTCAGCTTTTCAGCACTTTTCTCTGTTAGGGTCATAGTCTCTAATCCATATGTCATAACCGGCAATATACAAGAATCATATACTTTTCTCTTCATACAGTTTGGCACTTCTTTGTTTTTCAGAATGTCTTTAAGTTTAGAAATTGCAGCCCAACTCAGTCTGACCCTTCTATTTATTTCCTCGATCTGGTTTGGCTTTCCCAACTTTATGAGATGTTCGAGGTATAGGTATTCATCCACTGTTTCAATGTGTTCTGAGTCTATTGTGAATTGTTTTGTGCTGTTAGACATGATTTTAGTTTTATTTAGGTTAATTTGTAGGCCAATGCTTTTTGCTACTTTATTTAGTTGTCTCGTCATGTCTTCCAGTTCATCTAGATCATTGCTAATAAGAACTATGTCGTCAGCAAAACGCAAGTGACTAAGATATTGTGATGTTAGTTAATAATATATATCATAATTGACAAATAATCGCAAAATAACAACGGTATTGTTTAATAGTTGTAAATAAATAATATTTTTTATATTTTGCCAAATTAACAAAACAAATACACCAAAGAAGTGCCGTTCCAATATTGCCAATTAAACAAAAACACCATGAACAGTAACAATATAACAAAATGCTGAAACTGTTTTAACTTTTAAAATACATTTTGAAACAGTTAAAACATAAAAATAAGGTGCACTATGAAAGTTAGAAATTAGACGTAGTACTAATAATAGTAATAATACGTACTATGCTTGTTTTATTGTTAATCACACAAAAAAGTTATTGGTTAGATATAGAAAAACCGTCTACTACGCTGTACAAGGACAAAGTCGGCATTATTTAAATAGTTTGGTAGGAATTTAAATTTACAAGCTGTGATCACACTGATTCTCGAACACACTCTGCACACTCGTGGATCTATGAATTAACATATTATAGTAGTGCACATGCATCTTCATAAACTAGCATAAATAAAGAAAAATCGACTTTTATTAACCCTGAGTCTGTCTTCAAATAGTCAGTACTACAGTCGTTCAAATAGTTTGATAGCTTTTGGCGTTTTTATTAAAACAAAACTTTGATAAGTGGGAGTCGGAGTCGGGTAATTTATACAGACTCCGACTCCACCCTAAAAGTTCCGACTCCTTGACTCCGACTCCCGACTCCGACTCTACAGCTCTGATCATTATAACGACATACAGTATTTCTTGAAATTAAAAATATTTCACTTATAAATATAAAACATTCAAGTCGCTTAGTTTCAGTGCCCCTGAAAAAATATATAAAATTCCACTAAGCACATTCATTATGTAATTTTGAACTCAAAAAGTCAAAAAATATTTTGCGCCCCTAAAGGCCTGCGTGCGTGGTGTACACCACCTGCACCAACCCTAGTTCCTTCTCTGCTAGTGAATCATTGTACTTATTCAAAGCTATAGTTTTATTTAAAATACTAGTTTTAAGGTAACTTCGGCTTTATTTATAGCACAGTATATAAATATGATTATAATTTTCTAATATGTCAATTAGTTGCAATAATACATACTTGTTTCAGGTATGGCATCTCAACTGTTCCTGTAATCGTATATTGAGCTAAAAAGTATTACTTCCAAGACAATCTTAAACTGGCCATGACGACCACTAATCAAGAAACAGTAGTTAATAATTTATTTTATAATAGTTCAACAGCAACTTCAATGCATCAATTAAGAAACTTAGATCACAATGAAGATATTAACAAATTATCTATCAAACAAGAAACCATGAGAAGTAGTAACCACATCAGTGCTCATTCGGAAATTGATATTAAATGTGAGTTTGAAATTCCAGACCCAAGTTATATGGCTCAAGATTCAACAGCACAAAAACAGGGTTTGGTTATAAAGCCTACTACAGCTGAAAAACCATTCTCCTGTTTTGTTTGTGAATATAGCGCAGCACAGAAATGTATTTTAGGTCAACATACGAAAATTCATACAGGCGAGAAACCTTATTCTTGTTCAGTTTGTGATTATAAAACTGCCCACAGAACTAATTTAGTTAATCATATGAGAACTCATACAGACGAGAAACCTTATTCTTGTTCTGTTTGTGATTATAAAGCAGCCCACAAACATAGTTTACTTATGCACGTAAAAACTCATACAGGCGATAAACCCTATTCTTGTTCAGTTTGTGATTATAAAGCTGCCCAAAAATCTAATTTAGTTCATCATGTGAAAACTCATACAGGCGAGAAACCTTATTCTTGTTCAGTATGTGATTATAAAACTTCCAAAAAACCTGATTTAGTTCGGCATATGAGAACTCACACAGACGAGAAACCTTATTTTTGTTCAGTATGTAATTATAAAACTTCCCAAAAACCTCATTTAGTTAGGCATATGAGAACTCATACAGGCGAGAAACCTTATTCTTGTTCAGTTTGTGATTATAAAGCTGCTCAAAAACATGGTTTAGTTAATCATGTGAGAACTCATACAGATGAGAAACCTTATTTTTGTTCAGTGTGTAATTATAAAACTTCCCAAAAACCTAATTTACTTAGTCATATGAGAACTCATACAGGCGAGAAACCTTATTCTTGTTCTGTTTGTGATTATAAAGCTGCCCACAAACATAGTTTACTTATGCACATGAAAACTCATACGGGCGATAAACCCTATTCCTGTTCAGTTTGTGATTATAAAACTGCTGTAAAACATAGTTTAGTTAATCATATGAGAACTCATACAGACGAGAAACCTTATTCTTGTTCAGTTTGTGATTATAAAACTGCCATAAAACATAGTTTAGTTAATCATGTGAGAACTCATACAGGCGAGAAACCTTATTCTTGTTCAGTTTGTGATTATAAAGCCGCCCAAAAACCTAATTTACTTACTCATGTGAAAACTCATACAGGCGAGAAACTCTATTCTTGTTCTGTTTGTGATTTTAAAACTGCCCAAAAACATAGTTTAGTTAATCATGTGAGAACTCATACAGGCGAGAAACCTTATTCTTGTTCAGTTTGTGATTATAAAACTGCCGTAAAACATAATTTAGTTAATCATGTGAGAACTCATACAGGCGAGAAACCTTATTCTTGTTCAGTTTGTGATTATAAAACTGCTGTAAAACATAATTTAGTTAGTCATGTGAGAACTCATACGGGCGGGAAATCTTATTCTTGTTCATTTTGTGATTATAAAACTGCCCGAAAACGTGATTTAGTTAATCATGTGAAAGCTCATACAGGCGAAAAATCTTAATGTTTTTCTGGGTGTAATCATGCAACAGCATACAACGCTGTTTAGTTACACATGTGGACTCTCACACAGATGAAAAACCTGTGTGTTATGGGGTATTTCTTCTTCATTTCGAATGTACAGGGTGACAATAAAGTTCCCGGACTTTTTCTATTTCATTTTTTCACACACCAAAGCTGCAGACCAACTTGTACTTTGTATCTGAAATCAAGATGGCCTAGTGAAGTGTACTCAAAGTCACAGTATTGAAATTTTCGAAAACAAAAACAAACTTTGGGGTTATCTAGCCACGTGCTTATACAGTTTAGTGTGCATTGAGTATCGTTCTGTGCAACTTGCACTGAACTACGCAAGCGCCAACCATCGTCCGCTATCGTCCAACAACAAAGTTTTGCAGTCGAATTGAATTTCGTGCTGGACGGTCGATATCGACCGCTATCGATCGTGACCGTTCGACGTTGTCAGAGTAGTCGCATTCAAGTAAATGCATTTGAAATGTTTAACGATCGCTACCGATCGACGTAATTTTTCTGTCAGAGTCCTACCTAATTGTCACAATATAAGAATTCCCTTATCTGTAACAAGGTATAACAAAGTTATTGTTTTGAAAATTAAAATGTTAGAAAATTGTTTTGAAACTTGCGTCTAAAATAATCATCTAGTCTAGAAAATGTAATACTTACTTTAATAAAAAAAATTAAGAATTTTAAATTTTCGTATGTTCTTTCAACTCTAAGGGCCGGTTGCAGAAAGCAACGTTAAGTCTGGTGTTAGCTAACATCGCGTCAAAGTGAACAAAAACGAATCACATCTCAAAAGTTTATGGTAACTAATACATTAGTAAACAAAATTTGATGCGATTTTGTTCACTTTGACGCGATGTTAGCTAACACCAGACAACATTGCTTTCTGCAACCGGTTCTAAACGTTTTTGATTTATTGAGGTAATTTGTTAGACAACGTAAGAGTGGGGATACGTAATATTAAGGCAATAAATTACTCCAGAGCATTGTTTTTCTCTGTATTTTTAACTTCTACCTACTGCAGATGCACACAATTTTGACCTTATTGACCTGAAATTGTAAAAATATTTTTAGATTGCATGAACGTCCGGGTAATTAGCGTTTTTTCCTAAATTACGACCCCACTTGTATATTGGTTTTTCGAATTATTCCGCATATCCATTTTTGTGCAGGTATTCAGTGGCTTTATAGTGCACACAGCTGTGTTATTCGCTTACAGCCAACGGTTCTCAAGGCACCCATTCTATCTTACCCTGGTCCGATCTCTTGGTGCGCTAAGAATATCCGCTGGTTGGAATATTGATCCCTCTATGACTTGCTTTCCTGCATGTTTTTGACGTGAATTTAGGAGACGGATGCCATGTGCCCGAGAGAGCGAGCTTCAGTTCTTGCGTCCCACCATTTTATCGATCGCGCAGTCGGCGCGCGTTTTTCGAGACAGAATCGATCCGGCGGCCGAAGCAACAGTTGGTTTTTGAATTGGTGTCCCGCGACGCTCTCCCTTCTGGGGATTGCGTTCGCGATGGAATTTGACTTAATTATTACGTGTTTACCGGCTAACGTTTGTGCCCTTGAGTATGTGTGTGTACCGCTGTTTAGTTATGATTTGGACTGAGTGGCTTATTCAACGCCAGTTTTGTGTTCCGCCTTGTTTTGAACTAGAGTTGAGCCACGTTACGAAGGCGAGCCATGTAATCAAAGATTCTGACAGATTATCCCCTAGTTCCGCCGCATCTTCACGTGGAGTTGGTGCAGTCATCCCTGTATGTGGTGTCTTGGGCAGTGTCTGGGTACAGCAGCTGATTGCAGTAGCACAGCCAAGCTCTTTAAAGGTACCGTTTGTATTATTATTAACGTTTAGAGTGCAACTTAAGTATACAGAGTGATTCGACCAAGTATCGGACAGTTCACGTAACGCTGCGGTCGTTTAACTCTTATTGTGTGCCTTTTTGCATTTGTCAAACCATTATAGTTGTTTACCTGTCATTACAATTCTTTTACCGTCAGTTTTCATGGTGCTGTTTGACTTTATGTAATAGCATTTGTAATGTGTCACAGGCTGCAACTTGTTTAGTTGAATACCGCTATTTGATTCAGTATTTAGATAGTTTGATGTTCATATCGTTTTTTCAGTAATCTCAATAGTTGTCAAGAAAAAAATTTAGTCAACATGTAATCGATTGCATATGTAAATCGTAGGCTTTTATCAAAGTCGTATAACATTTAATCAGAAAATTAAGGAGTTTGTGTTTGACTTTCGGTGAATAAGGTGGCTAGCGGTCTCATTCTCTGAATTCGCAAGCAACTCGCGTGTGAACTGACCTGAGGTCAAGTGCATATCGTTAGTCCGTAGTTATCATTACTAAAATAAACTCTTGCTAACTGTGAATCGCAAATATATTAGCACAACAAACGAACCCCTGCGGGGGGTTCCTGTTACATAATAATGGGTAAGAGGAATAATAATGATCTCTCACCTCCTGGTACACTCAACAAAAAATACTACTTCGAACCTAATCCTCTAATCACAGCCAACAAATATTATTTATCCAGCGATAGTATTCAAAACGCCACAAACATTATTAATCAAGGCAAATATGCTGCAGCAGTCGGACAAATGATTACCAGCGAACAAGAAAATCCTTCAACCTCAACACAAGAAACAAAACTATAAATCCCACCCATATTTTTACACAACGCGTCCCACTTAAAACACCAAGAAATTATAAAGGATCTTAAAGAAATCACAACAGGAGAATTTGAAACGGCACAGAAAGGAGATAAATTAAGAATTAATCTAAGCACAATAGAAGACTACAGGAAAATTATTAAACACTATACTGACAACAAATTAAACTATCACACTTTTAAAGACCCCGAAAAGAACCAATTATCAGTTATAATCCGTAACCTACGGGTTTCAATCACTGAAAACAAAATTTTAGATGAGTTGAATAACTTAAAATACCCAGTGATTAAAGTTGCTCGTCTTTATAACAAGGACAGAAGGCCCATGCCGCTTTTTGCGGGGGACTTGAAAAACACTGAAACTGCTAAAGAAATTATGAACTTAAAGAAAATACAATACAGCATAATAGAGGTTGAAACTAGAAGAAAATCAGAAGACATACCACAGTGTAAAAAATGCCAGCTTTATGGACATACCCGGAATTACTGCCAAATGGTGCCCCGATGCGTCAAATGTATAAATAACCATGAGTACAATAAATGCCCAAAAAAATCTACTGATCCCCCCCAATGCGTTAACTGTAAAGAACTTCATCCCGCTAACTTTAAAGGATGTAACTACTATCAAAAAGTCAGCCGCCAACAAAATCCACCAAATCAAAATCGAACACGAGCGTGGGCGGCACCAGCCCCATCTGAAGTAGCTAATACCCTAAACAATCAACCAATGAACAAACAAGATCAACAAGAATTCAATAGGTCATTTCCAAGACTACCGACTAAACCCAATAGTAACCAGTACCTTAATCAGGAAGATCCCAACTACTGTCCAGTATCGTCACAAAAATAATCGAGATAATATTACCACACCTTGATAAGATTATGCTCCTTCTTACAACACTATTACCACTACTATCCTCCCATAGATTTAAATAAAAAACACACAATTAATAATATAACAGTCCTTAATTGGAACGCCGATGGCATAAAGAGACAGCGTAGCTTAATTATTGAATTCTTGTTCAGTCATAACGTGGACGTGGCATGCATCACCGAGACACATCTTTTAAGTACAAAAAACCTTCAAACTACCAGGTTACGAAATATACAGGAAACACAGAGAAACGCGGACAGCATCAGGGGGTGTAATCAAACGAAAATTAGCTCATCATTCGTTTGTAGACCTAGATCTTGAAAATCTTGAAACAGTAGCTATAAATATGACATTAGATAATAAAGCGGAAATTTTACTTTATGCAGCGTATAAAGAACCGAAGAAACGAATACTTGAAGAAGACATCATTAAAATATTTCACACAAATAAACCAACCTTATTAGTTGTTGATCTAAATTGTAAACTTAAATATTGGGGGTATAGAGCTGATAACCCGAATGGTACCAGGCTAAACGCAATATTGACTAACCAAAACATACAAATATCGGTCCCTAATGATTATACCTATTATCCCTATAGACCAGATTACAGACCGGATATCTTAGATGTCGTCTTACTTAAAAACTTTCGAAAACCTATTTATCAAACTGTCCTGAATGAACTCGATTCAGATCACTTACCTGTCATTTTATCCTTCCACAATGAACCACAGCAAATACCTGCATTACCCAGGCTAATAGAAGGCAAAATGGACTGGAACAAATTTCAACACAAGCTAGACACAAACATCAAAAGCCCTGGACCGATTCACTCGACTAACGACATAGACGAGGCTGTTAGCCAGTACACAGAAGCAATAAAAACTAGCGTTCAACCTAGTGATGGGCTTATTCGAATGAAAAATAACCGGTTATCTGGTTATTGAAATAACTTATGTAACTCGGAAGAAGACATAACGGGCACGCCGGAAGAAATGTATGAAAAATTAAAAGAAAAATTACATAAAACAACAACGGAAGCCCCTGGAACAAGAGAAAAAAGGCCAAAAAACTTCTGGTGGACAGACGAACTAATCGAGTTGGTAGAAGAAACGAAAAGGTTGTATCTTAAATACCTGGCCACAAAGAAGGAAGAGGATCGTAAACAATATAACCGATATAGATACATAGTTAAAAAAGAAATAAAAAAGTGGAAAAACGAGGCATGGGACAAGAAATGCGGACAAATAAACTCAATGATAGGAGGATCTAGGTCCAGAGAAGCTTGGAAAACTATAAATAGCTTAAGAAAAAATACAAACGAAGCAAAAAGAATCAATCCAATAAAAACGGAGTCATGGAAATACTACTATAATGAACTATTGACAGAGAATCGAATAGCATTTTTGGATACACAACTTGATGCGGAGGAAGTAGAGGAAAGTAAAATACAACAACTTACCGTAGAAGAGTTAAAGAAAGCTCTTAAATGAATGAAAAATAATAAAGCACCAGGGCCAGGCGATCTGCCTATCGAGCTATTGAAACATGCCACCACAAGAGTGTTAGAAATAATCTGCAATATATTTAATAAATGGAGAAAACATACCAACGGATTGGAACATTTCTAATATAAATTCGATTTACAAAAAAAGAAAACAGAAACGATTGTGGGAATTATAGAGGAATAAGCGTAACGTCGTCCGTTGGAAGATTATATGGAAGAGTCCTTAAACCCAGAATAGAGAAAGAAGCTAAGGAAATAGAAGAGCAAAGCGGTTTTAGACCGGGAAGATCGTGTACAGATAATTTATTTACTTTAAGACACTTAGCAGAGAAGAATCTTGCAAAAGGGAGAGAACTCCATGTTACGTTTATAGATTTAAGAAAAGCGTTTGATTCCGTCCCTCTCCAAAAACTATGGATTACCTTAGAACAAGCAGGCATAAACAAAGTATACATAAACGCAGTAAAAACACTATACAGAGAAAACCAAGCTGTTGTAAAAGTCGGTAATCAAATCTCTTTACCTTTCTCGCCTTCGAAAGGAGCAAAGCAGGGTTGCTGCCTCTCCCCAACCCTCTTTAAAATTTACCTGTGTGCCGCCTTAAAACATTGGATCAGAAAATGCAGTCCGATGGGAGCATGGTTGGGTGAAACTCCGATATATACGATACTGTTTGCAGATGATCAAATAGTTATCGCAGAAGATCAGCAGGATATGACATATATGCTAAATAAACTTATAGAGGAATACAACAAGTGGGGTTTAGAGGTAAATACAGAAAAGACGCAGTATATGGTCATAGGAGGAAGAGGAAAAGATATAGAGCTAGACAACGGAACAATAAAAAGTGTTAGCAGGTATGAATATCTGGGAGTTACAATATGCGAGGATGGAAAAGACGACAAGGACATAATGAAGAAATTGGCAGAGGAAAGAATATGACAAAAACACTACATCCAATCCTGTGGAATAAAAACCTAACCAAAAAAAAACGAAAACAAATATATTT
The DNA here is from genome assembly GCA_940337035.1 of Agriotes lineatus. NCBI lineage: Eukaryota > Metazoa > Arthropoda > Insecta > Coleoptera > Elateridae > Agriotes > Agriotes lineatus. The sequence continues at coordinate 60,202 of CALNHX010005950.1, read as the reverse complement.
AAAACAATAGTAGAACCAGTTATGACATATGGGTCGGAGATATGGGTTATAGACAAAAAGATGAATCACAAGCTACTCTCGGCGGAAATGACATACTGGAAAAGATGTTGTGGCCTAACTTTGTACGACCACGTTAGAAATGAAGTTATCAGAGAGAAAATGGAAATCAAAAATAATATTATAGATATGATAAATGAAAATCAGTTAAGATGATACGAGCATCTGCGCCGAATGAATGAAGAAAGAATACCAATAAAGGTATGGAACTGGGTTCCAGCACAGAAATAAACGAGGGAGACCTCGGAAGAAATGGATAAATAACGTAGAAAGTGAAATGGAAAAGAGAGGATTGAGAGAAGGAAACTGGAACGACAAAACCTGATGGCGCTTAGGATGCGAGAAGCGGCAATAGCTGCAAATACTCGCTATAATAATAATAATAATAATAACTCGGTTTTCGTTCCAAGTATTCGAATGAAAAATAACCTCATGCTGATACGTACTACGCTTTGAATATAAAACCTCTATTCAAAGGTACTACGTGCCATATCTCAGCGACCTACGCAGTGCTCAAAATTCTGTAAATATAAATACGTCATAACTCATAAACAAAGCAGGTTGTACTGAAAACACCATTTGGTTATCGCGTACTTACCTCCTATCATAAAAAATATCAAATTCTGGGGACCTGAAACCTGAACGCCTAGAAACTGCAAACGCATCAAGCTATAAAACAATTTTTTATTTGCTTACATCTCCAAAAGTTCAAAACAAGAGGCGGCGCCTTTAACCCGCCCGATCGATAAAGATAAACGTTTTACCACTGTTTTTATTGCGATTAGCAACCAGTCCCACATATTTCTTTCTTTCTACACTTCTTAATAAATACCTCTTAATTTCCAATACATAACACATAATGTACCGTCGTCGTCTTAGAAATCGGGCACTACACACTATTATGATATATTTTGCATGTATTTTTTAAGTGTATAAACTGGGTTTTTACAGTTATTATGGTTTTAATTGTTACGTCAGATTGTTTATTGTTTGTCAATTATGAAATGCCATCCCACATTAATGCAGTAACCGGAGCAAGAATACTCCAAAGACTAGAAGAACATATTACGTGTCCCGATTTCTAAGGCGCCGACTGTACATATTATGTTTTGGTTCCTCTGCTATCTGCAAGTTACGATGTCGATGCAGATGACGGTGAACCGATGTCGATGCAGATGACGGTGAACCGCCAACCGACAAACCTGCTGACTTAATCGAAACGAATCGAGAGCAAAAATTTATTCGAATGATTATTCAAATAATCATTCGGTTATTAATATCATTCGAATGCAAATAATTCGGTTATGAAAATTATCCGGTTATGCCCATCACTAGTTCAACCAGCCTTAACACCGTGGAAGCAGAAAATGCGCAACTGTCATCACACACTGTAAGGGAAGATAGACGGTCGGCCTTACCTTTTGGCGAAAGTTGTACTGGTTATTTTGCCGGTTGGTAACTATCGGCCTAGTGGGCTAACTAGTCGCGAGGGTCGGGGTTCCAACTATGCTGAAAAGAGAATAAAAAAAAATAGGAGAGGGCGCCAGGTCCTCGACGTAGATCCAATCCTTGTGCCGGACCAATCACAAGGTAAAGACAATTTCCATCAGATCAAAAATAAACAAACCAACAACCAATGAGAATATCACAGCTTTATTTCAATATTGGTGGGTACTATAGTGCATATCAAACATATAAGTATAAATCCAAAATCACAGTAAATTATCACAAGCATCACCAGAAATAATAATACGACTAATGGTTACAAGTGCATAAAACAATTGACCTATGAATCCAACTCGAGGTGTCAGTCCTGCGAAATTAGCCTGAAGGGCGTAACAACTAGGTACCTCAAAACTTATATCGAAGCAATATACTCAAAACATGACTAGATAAATAACCAATGACGTTCACCGTGAAGCGGGAAGCGACACGACACGAAGCATGACTACATTAAGCCGATAAAATAAACTAAGTAAGTTTTAAATAAACTATAAATCCCCATGAAGCGGAGTACAAAATCAAGGGTGCGAATAACGCAAGCAAAATATGCAATGCCAACATCTGACCCCGAAGGTTGGCCTAAAAATTAACTTTAAGACACACAAAATTTAGATGGGGTGGTTCCAGCACGTTATGAGATCTCACAGGGGTTTGCTAGTTCCTAAAGGAAAGTCATAAAGTATTCCCTGACGTACTAAGAACTGCTTGCGGGTATTCTAACCGAAAAACTAGTCTATCACAAACTCAAAAAAGGGAGGCTACATAATCTCAACAAAAATCCCGTTGGTAGCAGTCTCGCCACCGCCAAAAATTTAGCTATAGCAAGTGATCCTAAATAAACAACAAGGTTAATGCAATACGCGACGTCAAATAAACTACAGTGATTGCAAAAGCAGCCCAAAAGCCAAATCATAACAAAATTACACATGGCTGCTATGCACAGAGGTAAGTAAACTAATCAATCTCATATCTAGTAGCTCAAATTAACACCAAAAGTCGATATGCACAAAAACTCTTAAATGGCAGTTCGGAAGGTCATACTAAACAGTTCAAAAGCAATTCAAATAAACGAACGATACAAATTAAAACATTACAAAACCTCAGATGCATACGGCACATGGAGGCCGAGCTGTTGGAGGAGATGCAAGAGTCCAGGTGCGTGGCCAGAGGGGACGGCTTTGCCCCAGTGTGCTATTGGGCAGCGCTCGCAGGGGGAACGACTGCAAATCTCGGCTGCAGAGGCGAGCGGCCAGCCGGCTCGGGGAGCACCGCATGATCCAGGCAAAACCAAATGCACGACGACGAACAGGACCAATCCAGGTAATAAAACTCAATTCCATGGCGTTTAAAAACGCATTTCCATGGCGTATAACTAATTAACGCATTTCCTTGGCATAGAATTGTTGGCTAAAAATTACAAATTTCCAGATAAGCAACCACGCTGACGAAAAGAAATCGTAACAAACCTGCGAATGGTGATGAACAGCCTAACGCTCCATTTGATCGAGAACAGCCCAATCCAAAACCGCAACAAAAGCGAACGAACGCTGGCAGCAACTCCCAACGGCTTCCAGAACGTTCCAAAGGGCGCCTTGCCTCCAAAAATCCCTCAAAACGACGAGGACGGCTATAACCAAAACCAGCGAAGCAAAAGGTCCCTAGGGCACAAACTTCAACGATCGAAGCGATGGAAAAGAATGGAATGCAAATTGGCCAGAGCAGTTCACGATCCCAGGTTATCAATATCAAAGTCAAATTCGAAAAAAGGAAGAAAAACTATAGGTGCAGATTGTATGTGCAAAACTGATAACAAAGTGTTCCTTTTAATTCAGAATTGAGACTGAAGGTATTTGGGTTGCCTAACTATAGATGAAGTACTGTATATTTAGAGAATAAAAGTAAATTGCCAAATCTGACTAATTATTTCAATTAATAAGTAGGAAAATGTCAAAATGAGCGTAACAATACCAATCGCAATAATAAACTTAATTAAACTAAAAAACAGGACTAGACGTGAATGCAAAGGACTAGACGGCCACACCTAAAAGCACTAACTAACCAGCTTACCCACAGAGTCAGAATGCAATTGGATGAATATAGGTTCAATTTATACAACAAGTACATGGAAGAACTCCAACCAAGGGATACGACTATGTGGCAAGCTACAAAGAAAATATTAAGACAACCAAATATTATTCATCCGCTAACCGATAATGGGAATACACACGTAACCGATGAAGACAAAGCTAATGTACTTGCATCACACTTCGAAAAAGTGTTCACACCCAATGACACAAACATCACACCAAACCTATTTCAGGAAATAGTTGAAACAAACAATAACTTCAACAGTCAGCACTCACCTGAGATTGAACCGACATCACCGGCTGAAATAAACAAGTTTATTTCAAAACTACACAACATAAAATCACCCGGCCCAGATTTAATAACGAACGGTATACTAAAGCAACTAACTAAAGAGTCTTTAGCCATTCTAGCAACTATCTTTAATGCTTGCCTTAGACTAGGATATTTTCCAAATGAATGAAAACATGCCTGTTGGGGAGCCTTCTCAGTTTTCCGTTATTTGGAAAATTCCTGATTGCCAGCTCGCCTTGGAATTTAATGGACTGTATGGTTCTATTTCTTCACTGAATTATACACTCGTTGAAAGCAAAGTAGGTAATTTATTTGCTATAAATTTACACGAACAGTTTAACATTTAAACATGTGAACAATAATTACTTTCGCAAAGCGGACCGGTTCGCATGCTGCCACGTTGACAGAAGGAACGTAAGTGAACGGCGAGGCAAAGCCCGCTCGACAGTCTACTGCGCACAGTATGAATTCAGAATGCAAGAGAGGCGGCAAAAGTTTATAAAGTCCTTAACATACCGCCCGCCTTGGAAAGGGTAACCTTTCAAATAAAACAGTACAGAGTTGACATGTAACAGCTAGAGTAAAACATGCAACATGAACACACATATATACAAAGCATAATAGTACATGGATATTAATCGAGTACAAGAAAACCCGAACAATGGGGAGCCAAAAGGCCTTACGAACACTGCGCTGAACGCTAACGCACTAGTTCACAACACTAGGTAGCGGGCACAATTTGGCGAAGGATCGTTTCACGATTCCTGACACAGTGTTCACTGACGCCACACGCGTAACGCCGTCAAGGCCAGGGTGCAGCTCGGTGACCCGGCCTAACCTCCACTTCAGAGGGGGTAGATTTTCATCCTTGATGAGGACCATGGAACCAGGCTGGAGGTCCGAAGTGTGTGTGCGCCATTTGGTGCGCTGCTGGAGTTCCGAGATGTACTCTTTACTCCATCTTTTCCATACATTCTGATGAAGTTGTTGTATTCTTTGGTATTTAGACAGCCGAGACTCGGCTATCTCAGTAACGTTGGGATCAGGCAGTGACACCAACGGACGACCAATCAGGAAATGAGCAGGAGTCAAAGGCTGAAGGTCGTTTGGATCAGAGGACAAAGGAGACAGGGGTTGGGAGTTTAAGGTCGCTTCCACCTGGGCCAGCAAAGTGCAAAATTCATCGTAATTTAGACTAGCGTTACCTATAACGCGCCGTAGGTGATGTTTGGAGGACTTAATTCCGGCCTCCCACAATCCGCCAAAGTGGGGACTGCGCGCGGGTATAAAATGCCAAGCTACTCCGTCGTTCGCGACTGATTCGGAAATAGAAAGGCCTTGTTCCGCAAGAAAATTGCCTAATTCGATTAATTCGGAATTAGCGCCGACAAAGTTAGTGCCATTGTCAGAATAGACATGGAGCGGTTTGCCTCGACGAGCCACAAACCGGCGAAAAGCCATTAAGAAGGCTTCAGTAGAAAGGTCAGCGACCAATTCAAGGTGCACTGCTTTTGTGATAAAACAAACGAATAGACAAAGGTAGGACTTCACTAGTTTAGAACCACGTCCTTTGCGATCCTTTATCATGAACGGTCCACCATAATCGATACCAGTCGTATGAAATGGGGGCGATGATTGAATACGAGAGGCTGGCAGATCTCCCATTATGGGTTCGGTTAACTTAGGAGAAAATCTAAAACACCGCAAGCATTGATGCACCACTTGCTTGACTATATTTCTGCCAGAGGTGATCCAATATCGTTCTCTGAGATTAGCTAACAGCATTTGAGGTCCGGCATGGAGAAGCCGAAGGTGCTCATGTGAGACTAGGAGTTTGGCGAATGTATGTTTGCCAGAAATCACTAGAGGAAACTTCTTGTCAAAAGGTAATTGAGAGTTGTGGAGCCTACCACCAACTCTTAGCAGTCCCTTGGAATCCAGAAAGGGATTCAAGGATATCAAAGCAGAAGATTGTTTCACAGGCTTGTTCTGTGACAACAGCTTAAATTCGTCAGGAAATGACTCACGTTGTGAAAACCTTGCAAGCCTTACAAGGGTTGCTTGCAGTTCATCTGTAGAAAGGGGCCCAGAAAGGCGATCAGCTTTGGGGGTCCGCGCATTGTTATAAAAACGAAAGCAATAAGCTGTAACTCGTTGTAAGCGAGCCAAACTTGAGTACTGATTGAACGGAAATGGTTCAACAGAGATTACAGAAAAACTCTGAACTTCTTTTTTGAATTCTGGAAGCTCAGCAAGAACCTGTTTGGAGGTAGGCCAAGATGCCTCACCTTCGCTTAGCCAGGCGGGACCATGCCACCAAAGGCTTAATTCTTTTAAAACTAAAGGAGAGACTCTCCTAGTGAGAAGATCAGCAGGATTCGACGCGGTAGGAACATGCCTCCACGTGGCATCAGAAGTGAGTTGCTGAACATCAGCAACTCTGTTGCACACAAAGGTTTTAAGAAGATTTGGACTGGTTTTCAACCATCCTAGCACTATTGTGGAATCTGTCCACAAACCAATTTTAGATATGGGCAAATCAAGTGCCTTTATGACTTGCACGGTAAGTTTACTTAGAAGAACAGCTCCGCAGAGCTCGAGCTTCAGAATTGTCAAGGGCTTTAAAGGGGCTACCTTGGCCTTAGAACAGAGAAGGTGCACTTGTACTTCCCCTTCCCGATTCTTGGAACGGAGGTATATCGACGAACCGTAACCATTGTTGGAAGCGTCGCAGAAACCATGGAGTTCTATCTCAACCACGCGCCGACAGAGGACGTGACGAGGAATTGTTAAATCATTGAGCATGAGAAGATCACGCCGATATGTACACCATTTTTCTTGTATGGCGTTGGGAACGGGTTCATCCCAATTCAACTTTTCCATCCAAAGTTGTTGCAAAAGAACCTTGGCACCCATGGTGCATGGACTTAGCAGACCCAGCGGGTCAAATATCTGCGATATTTCAGACAAGATGCTACGCTTGGTAGCCTTACTACTTGTAGAATTTGAAATATTGAACATCAGATGATCGCTTTTAAAGGACCAAATCAAACCAAGGGTGCTTGTGTGCTCATGTGCACTGAACTCAAGAACACCAGGATGCAAATCGGAGTCTGGGATTCCATCGAGAACTTCTGGAGAATTAGAAATCCACATTCTAAGTTTGAAACAGCCTGAATCAAGAATCTGATTCAAGTTTGAACAGATAATACGCGCTTTCTCAGGAGTGTCGGCACCTGTCAGAAGGTCGTCGACGTAGAAGTCCTCCTTTATCACTCGAGAGACTTCGGGATTTGAAGCTGCACATTCGATGCCCAATTGGGTCAAACATCTAATGGCAAGAAAAGACGCTGAAGCAGTGCCATACGTTACTGTGTTCAGATCATATGACAGAAGAGGCTCAGTTGGAGATGATCGCCACAGGATTCTCTGAAGGGGCCTATGATTAGGATTCACCAGAACCTGACGATACATCTTCTCGATGTCGGCTGATATAGCGAACAAATGCTTGCGAAAGCGAACAAGAATGGAAAATAAGTCTTGTTGCACGGTTGGGCCAACCATCTGAATACTGTTCAGAGATTGCCCTGAAGTGGTTGCTTGAGAACCATTGAATACAACTCGGAGTTTAGTTGTCAGGCTTTCCTCTTTTAAGACTCCGTGGTGGGGTAGATAATAGGATATCTCGTTTGAATTAGGGTTTGAAACGGACATATGACCTAATTCAGAATATTCATTCATGAAACTCGAATAGCGATTGGACAAGTCAGGGTTCGCTTGTAACCGCTTCTCTAATGATAAGAATCTTTTCTGAGCGATTTGCAATGAATCACCCAATACCTCTACAGGTTCCTTGAGAGGGATAGAGACAACGAATCGACCATTCGCTTCTCGTTGAGTATTTTGCACGAAATGTGCCTCACAGGCGTTCTCTTCATTTGTGCGGACCTTTTCCTCTGGGTAATGTTCGAGTTGCCAAAACCTAGCAATGGGGTCAGAAGCATCCTCGATCGTGCCAAGATTGCACTGTACAGGGTACGCAGAAGGAGGGCCTGTAGGGCCAGAAACAATCCAATCAAAACGAGTCTTTTGGAGGATGGGAAGATTTGGGCCTAGACCAATTTGTCCAATACAAAGGAGCTGCCAGAAAATGGGCGAACCAATCAGAATGTCGATGGTGCCCGGTTGGTCGTAGGACAGATCTGATAACTTGATGTTATCAGGAACCTTGAAACTGTTTCGCTGGACGCGAAAACTTGGGGTTGTACCTGTAATCTCATCGAGAACAAGACAGGATAGACCAATACTGTACGAGGTGTGAGGGGCTTGCAGCTTGATATCACACCTAGCCTTGATTTGAGAAGTGGCTTTACTTAAGCCAGAAACAGTAACGTTGACTTCGCGAGTTGGAAGCTTCAACCTTTTACACAAATCTGAACGTATGAAGTTCGATTGGGAACCGGAATCCAGCAGGATTCGCACAACATGAGGCGTACCATCATCAGCGATGAGTTTAGCGGTAGCCGTAGGTAAGAGTACCTGTAAAGCATTCGAACAGAATGCCGAAATCGATTGGTTTAGTTCAACAGGGGTTTCTGCCGACATCGCAGATCCTGGTTGACTAGAAGAAGCATTTTGAGGTTTATCCTCATGAAGAAGGGTGTTGTGCCTTGATTTGCACTTTCTACACGTAAATTTGGAGCTACAGCGGCTCGCAATGTGACCCTGAGTTAGGCAATTAAAGCATAGACGAAGCTCTTTTGCCTTTGAACTTCTGTCAAGAGAAGACAGCTTGACAAACTTATCGCATTTGTACAAGGAATGAGATCCTTTACAAAGTGGACACGAAGGGGTACCTGACACAAATGATTTCGAATGTACCTTGGAAGACTTTTCGGGTACAAGCTTAATATTTTTTACTTCCAGCGTTTCTAGAAGGTTTGCTGTGTTTTGCAGAAATTCCTTGAACTCATCAAGATTAGGCAGGTCAGAACTTGACCGGTTTCTAAGAACCTCCCATTCACGGAATGTCGTGGGGTCCAGTTTTTTAGAAACGACATAAATAATAACAACATCTAGAAGCTCGCTTTCGGTTGCTAATGATTTGATTGCTGTAAAATGTTTGAATAACATATCGCTAATCGTACGTAATTTAGTTGCAGATTCCTTACTGCACGATTCAAGTTCGAATATAGCATTGAGGTGGTTATGAATCAGAATTTTTGGATCATTGTAACGATTACACAATGCATCCCAAGCTAGAATATAATTACTCGCAGTAAACTCTAAACTTTTTATAATTTGGCTTGCATCACCCTGTAAACTAGCCTTTAAGTAATGCAGCTTTTGAATATTAGTTAGCGCTTGATTCTCATGAATTAAACTAATAAAAATCTCACGAAACTCCAACCATTCTGACACGTTCCCTGAATATTTGGGAATCGAAATGGTAGGGAGGCGTACAGCTCGATTATTGCAATGCGAACTGCAATTTGAATGCGTTGATCTCACGCTACCATTAGGAGATCCAGCACGATCTGGTGCAACATCAGACTGTTTGTTGTATTCATTAATCAAACATTCAGCTTGTGAAATTGCAAGAAAATAAGAGTCTTCAAATTCGACTTGTTGCTGCATTTCAGATTCTACATCCTCACTGGTTTCTAAAATTTGTTCGTGAACCTCATAATATTCTGATAACAAAGTGGCTATAGCATCCAATCTTTTCTGCAATTGAACAATCTGAGCGCTAGATAAAAATTGATCTTCATCTTGAACTGTTTGCAACGATTGCACGTGATTTGCGAAACGCGTAAGCTTGCCTTTGATAGAGCCTCGTACTCTTACAAGCGAATCCATAATTGTTGAGATTAAAAACAATTTAACAGATCGAACTAACTCTCGTACGCCACTGGCACGGAATTTGTTTACAACGCAGACAGCTTTGATAACGACGCGAGAAACTTGGCGCTAACCACGCAGAAAACGACCCTGGTACAACGCGAGATTATTAACTTGTGACTGCTTCGACTGCAGTATGAAACATGCAGGGGATATCGCGAACAAACGTAATAGCTTGGCATTTCACGCAATTAAATGTTTATATGACTCATAAACCATTTGTTTAAGCAATAATACGCAGCTGAAATTATGCACATGCATAACACAGATGATAGAAAACCAAATTCATGCATAGGAATTGCAAAAATAGGAAATTAGGCTTACATTGATATTGGTGTGTGTGCCGCCTTTTTCGTTTCTGTGGTTTGAACTGCCGTCTCGTCTGCAGCTGGCCGCTGGCTCCACACCTGCACGAATTTGGCGCGAGACTTGGCGTTTGGCTATCTCGCTCGCACGTTGCTAGCACCGTCTGCTGTCTTCCTTCCTCTCGTTCCTCTCGTTAGGGACGAATTTAACACGATTGAAAATGCGTGTTGCACTTACTTGCCCTGTTTAGGCTGCTTTTCCGGGCCGATGGACCATCCGGCTCGAAGGACCAATGTTGGGGAGCCTTCTCAGTTTTCCGTTATTTGGAAAATTCCTGATTGCCAGCTCGCCTTGGAATTTAATGGACTGTATGGTTCTATTTCTTCACTGAATTATACACTCGTTGAAAGCAAAGTAGGTAATTTATTTGCTATAAATTTACACGAACAGTTTAACATTTAAACATGTGAACAATAATTACTTTCGCAAAGCGGACCGGTTCGCATGCTGCCACGTTGACAGAAGGAACGTAAGTGAACGGCGAGGCAAAGCCCGCTCGACAGTCTACTGCGCACAGTATGAATTCAGAATGCAAGAGAGGCGGCAAAAGTTTATAAAGTCCTTAACAATGCCCACATACTTCCCTTTCATAAATGCGGCAAAGATAAACACAGACCAGAAAGTTATCGGCCCATAAGTTTATTATCATCACTCTCCAAACTACTTGAAAGAGTTATACACGAGCGGTTGCAAAAAATATTGAATGAGCGTAATATCATACCTCATCACCAAATGGGATTCAAAAAGAAGCATTCGACAACGCACCAGTTACTAAGAATAACGGAATCAATTGAAATAGGCTTCGCGAATAAGGAGTACACTGTGGTAGCCTTCATTGACCTTCAAAATGCCTTCGACAAAGTTTGGCATCTAGGACTGCGATATAAAATAATAAAACTGGGAATCCCTAATTACCTTATCAATATAATCTCGTCATTCTTAAAAGGCAGGACATTCTCAGTGAGGGTGCATGCCACCACTTCCAATAAAAGGCCAATTACAGCGGGAGTACCGCAAGGTAGTATATTGGGGCCTACTTTATTCAACACTTACATGCACGATTTGCAAACTACCAACAACACTACCTTGGCTATGTTTGCGGTTAATCACCTTCAAAGTGCTTTAGACGAGATGTGCAAATGGTTTGAAAATCTTCTTCACCTTGAAGCAAATCAAAAACTTACCTAATTAAGATTAAATCAATGCATGATCGAGTGGAACGGAAAAGCCTCAGCAATTAAATACTTGGGTGTCTACCTAGACTACAGACTTGGATGGTGATTTCATGTGAATAAGAAATTAAGTTAGTGTTACGCCAGACTTGGTATGTTGTACCCACTAATAAATAGAAAATCACACCTACGTGTTGAGTGCATAACGTTAGTCTACCAGACAATACTGAGACCCATCTTGACCTACGCGTGCCCAGTATGGAGGAACACATCAAACACACATCTCAAAAAACTTCAAATATTGCAAAATAAAGTGACTCGTATAGCAGTGAACGCGCCGTGGTTCGTGCGGAATGAACAATTACACAAAGAACTTAATTTACCGCTGATCCTAGACCACATAAATAAACAGTGTACTAAATTTTTCGATACGATCAACGAGTGTCCTAGTGCAGTGACGTTTAACCTCGGACAAAAAAACAAACACCAAAGATTAAAAAGAATACTCCCACAAGACTTATTAGAATAAATACTCAACCTGTATTCACAAGCATTAGATACATGTATTAAGTTTAATGTACAATGTAAAATACGATTATTTTAATAATTCTCACTATGTTAGTTTAAGTCAAGTGCAACATAGAACCGAATCATGTATAGCAAAGTAATTGCTGAGCTGATTTCATTAAATTAAAAAAAATAGTTGTCAAGTTTACCGAATATTTTAATAGATTTACGGCGGATCTTATAGAGGCCGCTAATCTAAGGTTAACTTCAGTTCGTTGTTAAAATAAACAAAAGCCCATCAAAATGTTGTTTACTAATGAATAAAATGTCATAAGCATTAGCGTTTTGATGCGCTTTGGTTTATGTTAACAACGAAATAAAGTTAACCTCAGATTAGTGGTCTTTATAAGACCGGCTATAAGACGTTGCGCATTTTACATAGCTACCATAACTAACCGGTTTCATATTTTTATGTACATTTATATATTATTATGATACGACATCATGCTCGTTGTTTAAATAAAAATTTGTTAAAGAGATTGGGATGTTATTACAACCTATATCAACCCATTGTAATAGTTGATGATGTTGAAATAGTTCCCTGAATAAATCTGAGATAAGGTAAATTAGTACTTGGAAGATACGAGGGTAAGGTGAAAAATTCTCGGCCTGACAATGAACGACTGCGATTTTCAGTTAAAAAAATTTTCTACATAATCTCCCTTGACTTCAACACACTTGGTCCAGCGTTCCTCCAATATCAGTATTCCTTCCCGGAAGTGAGAGTCTGGAAGGCTGTGGAAATATTCATCTACGGCCCCCTTAACTTCTTCATTGGACGCGAAGCGCTTTCCAGAAACAAATTTCTTCAAGTTTGGGAACAGATGGAAGTCTGAGGGTGCCAAATCAGGAGAATAGGGGGCATGGCCGAGAAAATCGTATCCCAAATTCCGCAGTTTTCCCATCGTCAACGCACTCTTGTGAACAGGTGTGTTGACCTGGTGAAATGATTTTTTTCTTCAAGCCAGGCCTCTTCTCCCGGATTTTGGCAACCAACTGGTTCAAGAAGGTTGGAGTAATATTCGCCTGTAATTTTTCTGCCTTTTGCAAGGTAATCAATTAACAGGATCCCTTTCGCATCCCAAAACACGCTGGCCATGACCTTTCCAGCAGATGCGATCGGCTTCGCTTTCTTTGCGCTGAACCACCGGCTTCCACCCACTGCTTCGACTGCTGCTTCGTTTCTGGGGTGTAGTGGTGAACCCATGTCTCATCCATGGTGACAAATCGCCGCACAAAATCGGTCGGATGCCTATTGAATCGGTCCAAACATTGCTGCGAAACTCGTTTTGCGCATTTGCTTTTGATCGGCATTCAGCAAATGCGGTAGCCATCTCGCGCAGAACTTTCTCGTCCTTAATTCTTTGTGCAACATGTTTCGCACCCTTTCTTCCATATCTCCACAGCCTCAGCTATCTCACTGACCTTCACTCGCCTATTGTCCAACACGACATCATGCACTTTTTCGATAGTTTCCGGTGTGGTTGCGGTTTTAGGCCGTCCTTCACGTGGGTCATCTTCGAGGGACGTGCGACCATGTTTAAATTCAGCTGCCCCCTTTTTAACGGTTGACATGGAAGTAGCAGAGTTCCCGTAAACTTTTATCAACTTCGGACGAATTTCCTTAGGAGTTAATCCATCCAAAACGAAGAATTTTATGACCGCACGATATTCAAATTTATCCATTTTAACGAAAAACACGCAAGACGTCTACGGCCATCTTATGCCAAGGCCGAGAACTATTCACCTTACCCTCGTAGCTATTGGAAGGTTACAGGTGGATAAAAATAAATAAAAATATTTAAAATACGGTTTGAGAATCAATGACAAGTGCACAAATTCTAATAAGGGTAGAATTAAGTAGGTTAATATAAAATAAGAATATACTAGAAGGCATTAACAATGAGATGGGGGTAGTGAATGAAATTGTTTTAGAAAGAAAAAATAACAAACTGAAAACATGTAAAAAACTAAGTTTTGGTATCATTAAAAAAATATGGAAGACCACCCTGTTTTATTAGTATCTTTATGGTTTGAATCAATAGGGAGTATTAACAAAATTTACGTGGTGTTATAAAAATGAAATTTAAAAAGAACAAGCATAAGAAGAAGAATTAGCTGAAGAAGATTACTGGTAAATAGTCGCCGAAACTAATGGATAGAAGAATAGTAACATACAAGTAAAATACTAAAGAGTCATATTGGGTCAGTTTTATTTTGAGTATTACATTTGACGTATGACGGGAGTAAAATGGTGTTGCGCAAGGATATCTGTTTATGAGTGGAGCTTTCAAAAGGGGTAGCATCTTGGAGTAAATGGGAGTTCCAGGTAGCAGTGGACTCTGGCAGCTGGAGGGCCAGGTTTGCTGATATCTTACTAGAGTTCGAGATTTGTTGCTGCTGGGCAGTATGATCTAGCTGTCTGTTAGAGAGAGGTGCATTGCAGCAGGAAGACAAAGGGGGTAGAGCTGCTGACTTCAAATAGGTTGCTGTCTTGGAGCTTGTGTAAGAACGAGAAGGTGAGTGATTTCTTGGAGTATACCAACTAGAAAGTAAATAAAGACATTAATAAGGTGAAATTGATAACAAATAAGGACTTACTGTGTTGTTAAATATTATAATGTAGGTACCACTCTAATGATTGGGCATGTGTCATTGAAGTTTGAAAGTTGTTCTTGGCATTTGGTTGACATTCAGATGTGACTTACAATTTGAATGAGCTTTTAAAATATTGGAAGATCAATTTTTCAGTATCAAGTAACTAGATAACGGATTCCACCCTTGTAAGAGCTTCAGGCGCTATCATAGAAAGAAATAATTGACATTATTATTCAAGGAGGGCAATTTGTAATTTAAAATAGCTAATTAATATCAATATTTGAAAATTTGCATATTTAAAGGCACACAAAAAGGGTAGTCAGTGCAATATATATAAATATTGAAATATTTTGCTAATACATTTCGTGTTTATTTTAACTGTTGTTTTATCTGCTCTTGTACATGCGATGTGCGTATTTTACAGTGTAAGAGGAGTTTGGGCAGCCGATCAAGTGGATTTTCGAAAGGTAGGTCCGATGGTGCTGAAGCGGCTCGCTGACCAGAATACTGCCAAGCTTAAAGTTGAAAGGTGAACTCATTATGATACCACTTTTTCTCAGCGGGTTCGTGGTGTTAGGATTATACGAGCGGGTTCACTTATGCATTTTCTAGTGTAGGAAACATGGTGGCGCCTTATCATTTTAGATCTGCTTACCGTTTATTAGGCCGTTGTAAACCCTTTTTTAGGATACTGCATTGATAACTAGCGTTTACATAGTTACAAATGAGTCCGGTAAATTTTATGTAAACGCTAGTTACCAATGCAGTATCCTAAAAAATCTTATACGATACACGACCGGTAGCATTTTTATGGCCTTGCCAAACATACAGGTCTCGTCCTACGGGCTCGACCTGTAAAGTATTGGTGAGGCCATAAAAATGTTGCTACCGGTGTAATAACGTAAATAGCTATTGTAGGGGGCGTGGGGCAGCGGTGCTATGTGATACATTCCCGATTTTGAGTTATTGTACGCGCTAGTCGTTTAGCTTTATTTTGGCTTTTCGCAAATGCCGTGTCGTACCGTTACAAACTGGCGCGTTGGCGTAATTGTCGGTTTAGCCCGTTACAAAATGCACCACTGTACAGGTACAGGTACACACGTAACTTGGACTCATAGCTACAACTAAAGCAAGACAGCGGCCGCGTAAGCAATACCTTACGTGTACACCTATTATCTTCCTATGCTTATGGAAGAATGGCTCCATGGACGTATTACTTTATATTCGATTAGGGTTGCCAGTTCCAGATTTTTCGGAATTGTTCCGATTTGGAACTAGTTGTCCCGCAACGAAATTCTGTTTCAATTTTCGAAGAAAATTTTACGTTTTACTGATTTCGAGCAGTTTCTGCAAATTCTGGTCCACTACCTCAAATGTAATTTACAATCAGTTGTTTAGCAAATAACAGCTATTCTGGAATCTCGGTTCCAAAGGCCCTTTTTAAATAGGCGATTAATTATCGGTTTATGCGAGTAACACCTTGATCTACAGTCGCGTTTAAATAAATCTGAGGCAATGTTTTTTTCATATGTAGGTTCAGTTAAGAATTGAAGAATATCTCCATGTATTTCCTGCTATCAGGAAGAGTTACATTAAACTTTAACAGTTAATGACATCTGTAACTCTTTCTGCTAAGAGGAAATCTATGTAGATATTCTTCATTCTTAACTCGACCTACATTTGAAAAAAACATTGTCCAACATTTATTTGCACACGACTGTACATTTAATATAATTAGTTAAGTTCCACGAAATATGATTGATACAAGAATACAAATGAAAATACTTCTGCTGCAACAGAAACAGATCAAATGTGAACTGATGCTAGAGGTAATGTCTAATATATTAATAATCATCTATTGTGAAATTACCATTTCTATTAGAGTAGTGAACTTAGAGGCCTTCTGGGCCACATTTGACCTTGAAGTTTTTTTTAAGGTCAGGGGCCTAGCCGGGGTCAAGGTCACGGGCCTAACCGGGGTCAAGGTCATGGGTCTAGCCGGGGTCATTGACCTCGCCCAGGTCACGTGCCACTTCCGGTTCCCACGATGAATTTTTGGTGCTGAAAGTGTAATTTTGAAATTTTACAAGATTCTCACTATGAATGTTTGGGGTTAAAAGTCTAATTTTGAAACTTTAAAAGATTCCCACGATGAATTTTGGGGCTAAATGTCTAATTTTGTTCCTACGCTTATCAAAAAATATTTCCCACCCTCAACAGGATGTGAGTCATCGTCTGGGAATGCAAAACTTGTTGAGACTTGTAGATGCAGGATGTCTACCAATTGAACAATGACGCCCATTGTTTGAGAAATCTGCACGATTGCAAAAAATAATTGGACAATGACGTCTTTGTTGTCTGGAGGAATTTTTGCTGACCTTCATTATCAGATAAACCGGATGTTATTGTCTGGAGTTTCAAACTTGTCCAGACATGTTTGAGAAATGTGCAAGACTGGTAAAAATTGAACAATGAAACCCATTGTTTTGCACAACTGTTAAATTGAATGGAGCATTTGTTTGGAAATTAAAACTTGTTTGAGGCTCTGGGTGAGACACACGAGTGACTGGGATCTGGTAGTTGATAGTCTCTCGCATATTTTGATAGTTATTAACAGTCAGTTAGTAAACAGTATTTAACATAATACAAAAGTGTTGGAGTCTTAGAGACATTGAGAGAAATCCTCAGCATTGTTTGTAAGCACCGAATGTAAATATTACGTGTTTTTTCCGTACTTTATTAAATACACAGTCTCGAAATTGAGCCGATAGTTATTTATTTTGCTTTTTGCTGTTGGATTTATGTACAGAAGACAGCATCCCTCACTTTAGCAATAAGCAAGTTCCTAAAGAAATATTATGCTGTAGAGATTTACAGGTTACAGTTCGGAGTGTAAACTGAGTTAAAAAATTTAGAATATTTCTATACAGCTATTAGCAACAGTACCATTTAATTGCATATTGTTTTCTTTTACGTAAGACCCAAATTTTAGATTCGATTGTTTTAATATAGGCTCGAAAGTATTGCTGACAGGCAGACAGACAGACAGATAACTTGTAAGGCAGCTGCCAAACCGGGCCTTGTCAAATACCGAACAGCAATATATATTAGTAAAAAATACTCTTCAGTTAGCAGGTTAAAAGTTTGATGTAGTTTTAGCCAATCTTATACACACATACAATTCCAGCACTGAAAAATGGTAGGAAGCTAAAACATATAAGTACGGTGGAGTCTTAAACAGCAGAATTTTATAATACCAAACAGAGCGATAAAAGAACCGTGAGGGATCATATTTAACCACCCGACATTTTTCAGTTTATCCGATTCAGCAATTTCCGCATATACATCTCGCAAAAACAAACACCTTCTTTGTTCTTGTGTTAGCACCTTGGCTTTAAGAATGTTATGGTAGTATATTTACGAAATCCGGCGCCACAGCACTATATGTTTTAACTACATTTTTTATTTAGCATTCAATAACTACAAAAATAAAAAGCAGCTTAAAATATTGTTCCTAAAAGGAGTGGTGGTGTAGTTTTATCATTGGAATTTCGATTTCTTACAACGGTATTTGTAAATCATTCGTAAATAGTCCAGTTTTTTTTTGTTACAACGAGCATAGTTGTAGCAGAGATATCTGACGAATAGAAGATATAAACAGACACTAATATTAATCTAAAATTGAAGTAACTAGAATTAAGTTATTATCAAATATTATTAACAAAGTTGTTAAACGCATGATACAGGCAGTTATTAATTACTTAATAAATACAATTGTCTTAATCTGATTTTAATAGTCGATTAGACTCGAATAACTAAGGTTATTACAATGCTTATATCCGGTATTCATGGTTTATGTCTTAATCTGATTTTAATAGTTGATTAGAGTCGAATAACTAAGGTTATTACAATGTTAAATACTGCACGCAAAAGGTAAGATAAAAATCAAAATTTTAAAATAAAACCGTGAGAATAAGAATTAAATAAAATAAAGCCAAGTAAAAGCTATTAGGCCACAACAATATATTAGTAAAAAATACTCTAATTAATCAAGATGCTATACCCGATACCGCCCTGAGCGTCTGGGAATGTGCAAGGGTGCTAAAAATTAACCGGATGTGATTGTTGTCTGTTTCTGCGTAGGTCTGCGCCAGGGTCTGCGCGGGTGTCTGCGCGAGGGTTTTTGCGCAGGTTTGGCGGGAAATTCAAATTCTGCGCATTATTTTGACGGTAACTTTAAATTATGATCAGGTTTTTGGGGGGAAATCTCGGAATGTGCAAGGTTGCTAGTAAATGTATGAATAAGAAATTTGCTTAAAATTGACTGAACATTTACAGACACTGTTTCCAAGCACCGAATGTAAATATTAAGTGTTTTTTTCCTGTACTTTATTAAATACACAGTCTCGAAATTGAGTCGATAGTTATTTATTTCGCATTTGCTGTTGGATTTATGTACAGAGGTACAGCATCTCTCACTTTAGCAATAAGCAAGTTCCTAAAGAAATTTTACTATGCTGTAGAGATTTACAGGTTACAGTTCGGAGTGTAAACTGGGTTAAAAATTTTCCATATTTTGTAAGGGAAGATAGACTGTCGGCCTTACCTTTTGGCGAAAGTTATATTGGTTATTTTGCCGGCTGGTAACTATCGGCCTAATTGGGCTAGCTCGCCGCGAGGGTCGCAGGGTTCCAGCTATGCTGAAAGAGAATACAAAAAAAAGGAGTGGGCGCCAGGTCCTAGACTCAGATCCAATTCCTTGTGCCGGACCTTACACAAGGTCGAAGATAAAAACCAGCAAGTCAAAAATAAGCAAATCAACAACCAATGAATAGATCAGAGCTTTATTTTAAATATTGGTGGGTACTATAGTGCAAGGCTAACATATATATATATATATATATATAAATCACAGCAGGCAGTAGGCAAAATTAGTTACAAGTAGCAAAGGCGATGCTTGGCAATAAGTATGAACCTTTGTATATTTTTAGCAACACCAAAGAAAACACACAGTATGCGACATGCAATAATAAATATAAATACAAATATAAATATAAATATCGAGCAAACAGTAGCCCACGAGCAGTAATAACTATGACCTGTGAATGGGCTAACACATTAAAACATTGCGCGGTTAAAAAAAACGGAGCGTAGCGAGTATTAAATTACAAAAAAATAGATTAATCCCTGTGAGGCAGGATATAGCAGGGCCAGGTTATGCAAGCGCTCAGTTGATGCGAAACCCCGAATATCAGCTCAGAAAGATTCTAAAGTAATTATTCCAAAATTTCTAATGTCAAAACTACCAGGGTTTATGCCCATATAGTGACAGAGCAGTTTTCTCAGTGGAAATACATCAGGTACGGTTTGGATGCCCGCAGGGTGCAGCCGAACAAGGAATGCTAAGCCTCTTCAGGGAGGAGTTCAACCTCTCGCAGGAAGCGTCCGAACTCTCCCAAGATCGTAGCCGACAGGAAATGGCATCCCACAATAAATGGCATCCGACAGTAAATCCAATCCCACAGTAAATGGCTATAACGCACAACGCCCAAATAAGTCCCAAATAAGAAGAAACTGGCCTTATCTTACCTCACGCTGGAATTGAGCCAGAGGAAAGGGCAGAAACAATGCTGGCCTCAAACGAATCCGCAGTTGCGAAGGACGTAAGTATAACCAAATCAAATACGAACGTTTTAAGGGCACATGTGCTTTTTCAGATCCTCCGAAAAACCAAAACGGAGCTGAGCTATACTAATTAGCTCACAAATTTAAGCACACGGCCGAGGCACTAGCAGCCTGCACCAAGTTTAAAATGGGAAAGAGCTCAAAAATCCACCAGCTACCAGTTATCAAAACTTTCCTAAATTTTTGGGCCAGAAGATGCGAAAAAACCAGCCTGAAAAGTGTGACTGCAAGAAATGATATCCTTTATCTAGCAACAAATAAAATAGTGCAGAATAATTTGCAGCAAGGGTTGCCTAAGCGCCATATACAAATATCTGTAGGAATATGACCAAAATAAATTTAATTAGTAAAATATGGGTAATTATTCGAAGAGTTGCTTACCAAACTGCTTGATAATTATAGGAAAATAATTAAAAATAAGATACAGCTAATTATACCTAGTTTAAAGCATGCAAAAATTGGCAAAAGCCAACCATAAATATTCAAGTTCAGAATTCAGCTAGCAAAAGTTCAATACTACGGGGGACACTCCAAAAGTATCGTAACACTTTGGCATTAATTAATATTCAGCAGCCTTACTTTGACGTGCGTTATTTTCAACATGCTGGTATCCTTATAGATAAACGCATGTTGTACTTGCCTGAGTGGATGTGTCATGTATTCCTCGACACTGATCGAGCGCACTTCTTCTTCGCTCGGACCTGTTTTCACCGCTTGTTTCATAATGCAACGATAAGCAAGTACGTGAGGCAGCTTTATTTAGCCGAGCAGGCAAAGCGTCTAACTAGCAATCAGATTGAGTATACATTGTATTCTTAATTTTCAAAATAAAACTTTCCTCTCAAAAATAACTTTATATAATTATTTTCAAGATGGTGGCTACATCCCAGCTCGCAAGTGCTGCAACACTACAGATTCTCATTTAGTAGGTCATAAACTACATATACAGCAATTTTTAGCTTTATACTTTGTTTTTAGGTCAGTTAGGCTAAATGCTCTGTACTAAGAATAATAAAGAGACGATAGTGGTCTATGTGGGGGAAATTATTTTGTCAGTAAAACTACGAGAAAATGATAAAATCTCAACTACAGTCTCAACAGCTTCGTTGGAACCGGAACACTTGTATGAAGGAAAATGGGGACAAAATGTCCCATAAAAGTATTAGTAATTTACGTTACTACACCGGAATGTAGTGTTTTGCAGGTCAAACCAAGTAGATTCCAGGGCGAGCCGCAGAAGACCTGCAAAACACTTTCCGGTCGTGTATCGTACAATATTTTTTGACAACATCCGAGTCCATACTTTCAGACTTGCGAATTCACTATCAAAAACTCAAAAAAATTATGACAATGGTATCTATTATTTGACTTATCCAAACAATAACACACACTTGATCCCATAGTAACAACTGCATCAGGGACCGGCAATAGTATTTTATATCCTCTTGACTTGTTAAACGGTCATTACTGTCGTCTGAACTGACTCGGTAAATGAGTCTTTACAGGCCAGGTGCATGTAAAGTGTTACTGTTGTCTGAACTGACCAGTAAAACAGTCTTTACAGGCCAGGTGCCTGTAAAATGCTGCCATCGCGACGTTACAAGCACCTTGTTTTCTAATAATCACATCCTTTATTAATCACTAATATTAATGTTTAGGATGTTCCCCAAGAGGAAATAAAACGTTTTACGCGGCTCGCTTGCAATTAGCCTTTATTGGGGCCCACCGGATTACAGGGCTCGCTCCTACGTCGCTCTCCCTGCAAATTATCCGGTTCGTCCATGAAGGCTAATTTACTAAGCTTGCCACGTAAACAACTATTACCGGTCCCTGATGCCCGTTTTCCGATATTGATCGGCAAAACGTTACTTTTTCTACGATCGTGTCAAAATGACCACTTTTTGCACAGTTTCTAGTGTCAAAAGCGACGTTTGTAGCACTCTTAATATTAGCGCTCGAATTACGTCTTTTTAACACGTTGCCATTGGAGGCGTCTTTTAATAATTTATTAAAACCCGCTTTGCCGTAAGTTTGAATATCAACATAACCTAGAATATTTAACACAATGTGACGGAAAAATTGCCACCAAACTAAGTTTTTATATTTCTGTTACACTAGTATCATAATATACTATTCTGGCGAATAAAATCTCCAGAAACCGCATATTCTCTGGTCGGTCGTAAAAAAAGATTTTAAATACAACATTCTTAAAAGGAACCTCAAGGCTATCGACTAGTTTTTAACGGTAAACTTCCACCTTTAAAACGAAGGCACTATCAATTTTGAAAAATTGCAATTATTTAATTATTTTCCAATAACTAGATAAAGAAATTTTTAATTTCTTGGAATCATTTTCAGAGAATAAAATTGTTTTTTTTATCAATAACTAATTACAAATTTTTTAAAGAGTATTTTCCACTTTATTTTTATTGATTGATACAAATTATCAAAGGTGAAGTCTAACATTGCCAGAAATATGTTTAATGTTGTTAGTTCAATATTTATTTAGTTACCTAACGTGGATTTAAAGTTTAAACATTCTTACCCATCTGCAATAATACTTAGCAGTTCGGCACATATAAAGATCAAACTCGATAAAAACTGATTCAAGAGCAATATGGAATAGATGTCTTCCAAGCGTTTAATGCAACTGAAAAATAGATAAATACAGAACAGCCGTCGTGTCATGTAAAGTATCTAACCTGAGAATTATATTGTGATGATCTACCAATCGATAAATTTCTATTAAACATTTTTCTTCATCTTCCTCAATGTATGTGCGCACCGTTATGTTTGAGAATTTTTGCTTTATAACTTTCGATTCCCATATGAGATGTAGAATGGAAGACATAAAGAGCAAGTCGAAGCCAACCACACCAACGAATTCATACGACAGACACAACGTTTGTAATAAGTACGCTATATCGTAATCGGGCGATTTCTGTCGATCGATGGGATGGTATGTAGTAAATGGTAACGATTTAGAACTTAATAAATATGGTATCAGGAAATATGCGAATAACAGTATTACAGTGGTAGATAGTATTACTTTTAAATATTTCTTTGCCGAGGCATAAATATATTCTATTTTGTGCTGTAGCAACTCTCCATGAGTGTTTGGTTGAGGAAGTTGGTCGATATTGTGCAGGAGTTTTTGCAGTTTATCACTGTTGGCAACCATTATGTATACTTTAAGCTCCACCTATAAATAAAAGTGATCTAAATCACGATTTGCAAATTGTAGGAATTACTTGATAAAAAGCTGCTAATAGGGCTACTCCGTCCATGGAACGCAACCCTCTCCAGTTAAATACCATTTCTGCAGCAACCTCTGCAGAGAAAGTAACACATACTATCATAGAGAAGGCGGCTCTAAATAGATTCCAGGCAGACTGATTGATAGGATTTAAACCACACACATTCAGAAGAAGTAAGGATTCCTTTATCAGCGGTTTTGATGCCATTGTTTTTTTGGGAAATACAATTCCTACTGAAATAATACGAATATTATGGTGGGATAAACAAGAAGAAAATGTGCGTATGTACAGGGTCCGGCAATTGGTATCACCTATTTTTAGTAGGCTGTTACGGAAACAATATTTTGTTATTGACAATTCTATTGTCAGATTTGTGTGCGTTAATTTATGCAGTTTAATAGATCGTGGATAAGTTTCCAATTAATCAACGCGTATACATGGTTAAAAGCTTTATACGAAGTCAATCAGTTGTGAACACAGTTGATTTCCAGGTTTGGTGACATAACATGGCCATTCAATTCCCCGATTTGACGGCTCCTGATTTTTTTTTGTGGGGATATTTGAAGCAAAAGGTCGACGAGAGGAGTCCCCAAACAATAAAAGACCTTAAAATGCGTATTTCAGAAGAAAGAGAGAATATTGGACCAAAATTCTTGAGAAGAGTGATGCAAAACTTTAGTCAAAGATTGCAGTACTGCATCGAGATTGCAGTACTGCATCGAGGCTCAGGGAAGCCATTTAAATGAAGTAATTTTTAGGAACTTAAATTGCGCATAATAAAGTGGATATTCATCTCAAATTTGTTTCAATCCATTACATTTTATCCTTAGGACAGGTCTTGGAAAATAGGTAATACCAGTTGCCGGACCCTGTATATCATAAATAACAAGAGATCAATAAAAAACCAATTAGGGCAGGTTGTGATATGTGTTATACGTTTGGCAGTACTGAAGTGTATTATTAGTCTATGTCAAATTCAAGATTTGCAGGTTAAGTTTTACGTCAGTCTGTGTCGAACAACAAACAAAACCTAACCTACTAATCACGAATTTGACATAGAGTGACAATACACTTCAGTACTGCCAAACGTATAACACATACCACAGCCTACCGTAATTCGTTTTTTATTGATCTCTTGTTATAATATAAAATTAAATTAATACAGTGCTAAACTAATATATGGCAAGGATTTTGTGAAAATAATAACTGTTGTAAATACTAACCAAATCTGACTCAACACAGAAAGCTTTGGTTAAAGTCATCATCGTCACCCCTGCAGGTAGCTCGGGTGGCAGATTTTCCTGAAATATTATTTTGTTACTAAAGAATTAAACACGGGCTATTATATTTATTATAAAACGAAATAATTTTTACCAATTTGTAACAGTATTATGCAAAAATGTTGATTGTTCAAGAAATACTTCCGTTACGGTATACGTATGAACAAAGCTCTAATCTTTTTATTTCATCCTTCTACATAGCTTTAATCTGTTGTCTAACAAAATGTATCATTTAGTCGGTTATAATAACACCAAATAATAATCTATAATCAATATATGAAACGTATCTTTTGAGTACTTAGTAAACTATTTATAGCATCCTTAAAAGTAATTTGTAGTGGTTATGTTTACCGATAAACTGAAAAGGTCTGCCTAACTGTCATTTATAAAGTAATTAACATTTCATTGCAACACAATCGTAGACAAGACTCAGTCCCATTTTTGATGATTATCAAACAGGGATGTTTTAATACTGCCCAAATTTAGTTACTTTTATTCTTTTTTTTTGGCATATTTGAAACAACGATTTGTGTTTAATACATTTACATGAACCGAATTGATGATTTCAAACTAACAATTTACACTAAATGCCTGTAGCGAAACACAAACTATATATGCATATTTCCTAATTAATTTATTTTCACTACAGTGCATATATCGTTGTCAATGAAATATCCAGGATGAAAGTAAAATTCCGGTAAATGTTCCACTAGAAATAGTGCCCTGTATTATTCCGGAAATGTTGATGATAAGTCTCATCAATACAGGATACGGATAATACTTAGTAAAGAAATCGATAACTGTTCACTATAGGATCGTTTTTTTTACTAATTCAGTTAGAAATATTGTAATCACACTGAGTAATAACAAGTACCGAAATAATGTTAAAATTTAGAATTTATATAAAGAAAACAGCAAGCAAAGAAACACATAAAATCGATACACAAAATCTTAAAGATAACACTACAGGGTGTTACAGGAACAAGTGCTTTAATTTTAATCACTTGCAGAGCATACAGTTCATTGATAAGGCATGACTGATTACATTATGTCAATTTCAACGGCCGAGGAAAGCTACTCACTGGCGTACAACAATATTAATGGAAACTCTTTCTCATTTTTTTGGACTTAGGCGACGTTTTTCGAAAAAGTGGTACATATGTAAAGAATTTATTCCATTTGGTGACTTCTATAACCAGTTAAAATTAAAGGACCGATTTCTGTAACACTCCCTATTAAAGATGAACTACTTAAAACTTAAAACAATAATTTATCAGCATAAAATATAGCACGAACCAAGATGAAGACACTAAGATAATGTGGGAAAGGTAAACGAAGCTATATAGATACTCAAAATAAAGTGCAGGCCAACAATGGGTGATATTAAAACTGAAGCAAAAAGGCGAGGATTTAAAAACCGACATAAAGAGAAAGTTAAGAAACAAAGAACCGAATTAGAAAGAAAAAAGTGAAGCAAAGAAAGAGTGGATAATACAATAGACACCGGCTGAAATTGTCATGTGGTCAAACTCCTATTAAAATGTTGCCGAGACTCGGCAGTGTTCCAAGGGATGCTATACATCGCAGTAGCATTGGAACTACGAGTTTACATCGTTGCCGAAATATAGTATTCTGTGGTGGATTTTATCCGCATATTTATTTTCCCTTTTTGCTATGTTATGTTGGTTGCATTATGTTTTATTTAACACTTATAGTAGAAGGGAAAAGAAATATTTTCCGCTCTCTTCTTTGCGTTGGAAAAACAATATATTGTTGGCTGTCATTCTGTACCTTGTCGTAAGTCAGTTTAGAAAGTTTCGTCCTGAAATCATATAAAACATTAGATTTTATAGTTGACTTCTTTCTCCTTAGAATCCACCGTCCGTCATTGGGCAAAGAATGGCAGAGAGAGCCCCAAAGACGATGCAAAGAGTATAAGATCTGAAACGAAACAAAACTCTGAAATTGTGCTCAAAGTGGAACAGTCGAATTACTGTTAAAATGATACCAAGTCTAACGAGAAATCAGTTAGATTAATATGTCATGAAACTTTGCATATAAATAGGGTCTCAGCTCAATGGGTGTCTTGAATGTCGACACCCTTACACAAACAAAATCGAGTGAACAATTCTCACAAGTTTTGATACAGATTCTGAATTTTTTTTAACAAATCATCACTATGGACGAAAGTTGGATCCTCCACAATGATCCGTCACCAAACAAGATAGATGGAGCGACGGAATTCCAACTTTCTGCCTCCAAAGACTTCAGAACGAAACAGTCTGCTGGTCTTTACTTTCGGTTTTCTGGGATTCTAACGGTGTCTTGCATATCGAATTTCTTGAAAATAATGGTACCATCAACGACGCGTATTCTGACCAAATTGCGTGGACGACTGTGAAAATGAGTGATCTTACAGGAAGACAATGCATCGTCGCACAAATGCGTTGCACCGACACTAAATGCGACTGAACTATTTTATCTATAACGGGAATAGGTAAAAATACCCCCCATACGTTTCACCCCCCCCCCCCCCGAGTAATCATCAGTTTGAATTCAATACTGGTTATGAAGCTGTAATGTCGATGGGTCAAGTGTGTCTATTATGTTTAGAATTACAGAATTATAACGTTAGTAGTAACAGATCGAAAACTGCAAAAAAGTCTCTTTCCCTAGTAGGTTATGTTTATGCAATTATAAGAATTTATACTGTAGCTTAAGATAACGATAGATTGAGAAAAGAATTTATTTTAGGTTAACAAATTTAAAATTAAAGAAATAAATTATTTACAAGCAACTCGAATTTTATACAAACTCACTTCAACTAAACTTATTTTTAAATCTAGCGTTTTCGAAAAATAAAGTTTGCGTCTAAACTATACTTGATACATATTTTACATTCTTTTAAAAAACTGCTACCAAAAAAGTGATCTTAACGGAAATAATATTCTTTATATTTTATATATTTATATTATATGCGTTTGAAAACTGCTTATACAAAGTCCAGTGTTTATAACTTTAGCAAAAATTATTGTTATAATCTCCAAATAACTCAGGATATTATGATGAGTGTGACTAGATTCCAAATTTCTAATTCCAGAATTGTTCGATATTTTTGAGTTTCAGAAACCGATTGTTTATTTCACATCAATATATGAATTTTCCCACAAAAAAGTCTAAAGTCCCATATCGCATACGATATTCCTAAACTCCTAATTGCAGCCCGAATAACAATATTCGTAGATCTATGTGGGTGACATACTACACGAAGAATGAATTATTAATAAAAATCAATCCTGGCACACATGTTGTTACATAAAAAAAAACGACAACGTCTTCCATAAAACAGATGCTGTGTTCACGTACAATTTATAATTCAAGATAAATTATTTCTATAATAAGTACGTTCCAAATACAAATAAGAAGTAATAGTTACGTATGTATTAATAGACTGATGCGCACCGTTTTAACATAGAAACTCAATTTAACCATACTTTTCTAATAGGTACCTATTTACTTTAATGTATAGTTTAAGTATTAATTATTAAGTTAGTATTTATAGCTATTGCCGTTTCTAAATAGCTTCTACAAAGCTTATGGCTCCGATATGTTTATACATTTTCCTCTAGTAGCTACAGCCAGTGTTGAATTCAGACTCATTACTCCGGGGGGGAAAATGAAACGTCTGGGGGGTATTTTTACCTATTCCCGTGCAATCAACCCATTCTTTTATAGATAGAAAAAAACATGAATATGAAGTGGTAATGTTTCCGGGGGTGAATTTTGTACTGTCCGGGGGGGAATTTCCCCCCCGGTCACCCCCCTGGATTTAACACTGGCTACAGCCCAACATTTATAATTAGAAATAAATTGGATGTTATACGTGCGTATTATTGGTGTGTTCGCTTTACGGACACCAGCGTTGAGTTTTCCCCTTCAGGGGGAAGCTTCAATATTTTCAATATACAGGATGGATTGTGACCAGTCTAGTAGGTTTAATAAATTACAGTTTATAAACGTAAAGTCACCTTAGGGCAATTTTTTCAGATAATAATAAATTGAATAGCGGTCAGCAACGACTACCGGCGAATATTTTCCTTTATTTTATTGTGTATTTAATATACATTATTATACGTATAATGTGGTTATTTGTCTTCTATACAACTGCATGCAGGTTTTTCTAGATTATGGAACCCCAATAATTACCTACTTTCTACGTTCTATCAAAATTCAGTTGGATAGAAACATCTACGCTTTCAGAATAGAACCGTGTTTGTGTCCTCTGTCCATTACTCTTAAAATAAATTGGTGATATCATGTTGAAAATGTGTTCATAGTACATATAATAATAATAATTAAGTTTTTTATTCATAAACATGAATTTACAAGGCGCTGTTTTAAACCTAACCTTGACAAAAATATAAAAAAGGGAAAAATGCCTTTGATATCTAACAACTGTAAAATTAAGAGAACAATGAATTAATTTTCGTGAATTATAATTAATAAATAAATAGTAAAGAACAATAAAATTGATAAATTAAAAATAAAGAAGTAGGTATGGAGCAGGAATGTGAGTCGAGATTAGCATCTTACACCTTCCATCTGTAGAGAAAGTATGCTTTTTTGTAGTCTTTTTTTAATATAACAGGCCTTTTAGATCTAAATTCAGGTTTTAATTTATTGCGGATGTCAGCAATTTGATAGCTAAATGATAATTTGTATCTCTCCGTTTTATGTTTAGGAATGTTTATTACTTATTACTAATGTTGGCCGTGGATTAACACCATGGGCATCAGACCTAAAACCAACTTTTTCGTACAAGTAAACCGAACACTTACTATTTATTATATTGACAAACATATAAGCTGTATGCAATAACCGTCTGTTATACGTGGCCAGCCAACCTGCAATATCAGAAAGAACAACAGGTTCAGTGCTAACTGAAATAGATACACTCTCATTTTTTAACCGAGTTGGTCCAAATAAAAAGCATTAATAGCTAATAAATGATTTTTCGAGACCTCTACCATACTGCTTAAATCTTTATTAATTTTCTAACAAGCTGACACTACATCATCTGCTTGAAAATAGATATATTTGCGTATCATCGGTGAATTGATGAGATAAACAGAACTGCAAGTATTTGGAGAAGTTTGTTGTGTAAATAGTATACAGTAGCGGTCCCAGTGTAGAGCTTTGCGGGACTCCCCACCTCAGCCCCAGAACACCAGACTTAAGATTTAAGGTGTCAAACGTCTTACTATAATCAAGTAACACAAGAAAGGTTAATCAGTTTCTGAAATTATATCATTCGTGTTGTCAAGAAGAGCCGAACTGCAACTATATCCCGGCGTAAATCCGGAATGAGTATTGGGGAGTATATTAAACTGTTTTAAATAAGTCCTAAATTGTAACTCGATTATTTTTTCTAAAGCTTTTGAAAATACACGCAATATACTAATTGGGCGAAAATCTTTGAATTCGATGGGATTATTATTTTTGGCACCGGCCAGGCATTGCCAGGTTTGTCAGTTTTGAGCCATCTGTGTTTCTTCACCTAAACCTTTTCCTATTAGTGCTTTGATCTGAACTGCCCAGCGTTTGAGGCATCAACCTTTGGGTATTTATTCATCGATTTTGCCCTCTACTATCAGCAACTGCATCGAGTCTCTTCTTCTAACGATGCCCAAAGCATCAATACTGATTGCCCCTTTTTACCAAACTTACTTTTTTATTTAATTCTTGGAGAATTGATTCGTTGGTACGGTGCGCAGTCTATGGAATTTTGAGCATTCAACGGAAGGCCCCTATTTATTGTGTTTGCTAATTTTACAGTCCAAGTCTCTGTCACAATACAATGCGATTGGGAAAATAAGTGCATTAAGCAATCAATTTTCCTTACTTTTGTGGCTCTCCAAATATTGTTAGGTTTTGTAACAACAATTCTGGCAATCCCTAAGCGACATTTTATGTCATCTTCGCCGCCTCCTTTGTTTCTTCACATTCTTGTATCATCTGTCTAAGGTACTACATGGCACTCCTCACGCTTAACCCTTATCCATAACAAGCACCAACAACAACCGGGCAAGATATATCGAAGTCCTTAAGACGAGGTAGAAACGACCAACAATAATTTAACTTCTCATAACCTTTCAAAACACCCTAATATTCAAGTATTCAAAATTCAAAAATAAAATTTACATAACTTAAAAGCAATCAATACAGAATTTCATATACTGTCGCGGATATAGAACTCAAGGACTACATTTACTCAATTGAGAAAATTTTCAACCAAGTGCAAAACATATCCACTAAATAATAGCTAATCAGAAGTTTGTTACTATCAATGGGAAAGAGATCACTATAAAGCGCCAAATTATTCCAATTAGAAAAATCTTGCTTATCGCTGTATCCTCAACCATACCACATAAA
This sequence comes from Agriotes lineatus, assembly GCA_940337035.1. NCBI lineage: Eukaryota > Metazoa > Arthropoda > Insecta > Coleoptera > Elateridae > Agriotes > Agriotes lineatus. The sequence goes on along the minus strand of CALNHX010005950.1, from coordinate 29,005 downwards.
TATATTGAAATTTCACTCAGAGACTAAGGAGAAACAGTAGATATGTTTTCAATTTTATGTTGTTTACTTGGCAGACGATGGTAGTTAAGTATAAACGTTATATTTTAATTTCTATTTTGTGTGTCCGCATATAACATTTAGAGCCGGTTGCAGAAAGCAATGTTAAGTCTGGCGTTAGCTAACGCGACGTCAAAGTGAACAAAAACGAATCAAATCTCAAATCTTTATGGTAACTAATACATTAGTAAACAAAATTTGATGCGATTTTGTTCACTTTGACGCGATGTTAGCTAACACCAGACTTAACATTGCTTTCTGCAACCGGCCCTTAATGGGAGAAATTAAAAAGTGCTTAATATTAATAACGCCTCCGGATATTCCCAATATAACTAAGACAACGTTCAATTTTATGTTGATTGTTGAATAGACGATTGTATTTATTATTTATCTAAGTAGCAATGTTATATTTTAATTTCTATTACCCCAAATATCGCGTTTATAATAATTAAAAGAAGAAATGAAATAGTCATACGAAAGCGTAGAGCTGCCATGTCAATATTGGGAAATATTTTCAGGTAAATTTACACGTTTTCTGTAAATTTACACGTTTTCTGTAAATTTACACTTTTTCTGTAAATTTACACTTTTTCTGTAAATTTACACGTTGTCTGTAAATTTACACTTTTTCTGTAAATTTACACTTTTTATGTCCAATTACACTGTTTCTGTCAAAATTTCTACCCAGCAATACGACGTCACGGCAACGACGTGTTCATTATTCAGTAGTGAGAATCGAGCCTTGTTCTACGCCGGTTAAGTTGTCTTCTGGAAGACGGTTATATTCTAAGTTTACGTCATTTGCCAAGGCATCTAAGACGACTTCGTTTATTTCGAAGAAAGATTTACACGGACATTAATATTCTAGTACGATTTTTGGAAACACAAATATCGACACACGGTCAGCTACACGGCTACAGGTGGATGCATCTTACGTGCCTTCAGCACGGATTTGTTGTGACTCAAAATACAATCAGAGAACTGTTACGCACTCTTGACCTTGATGGAGTTACACTACGTCAGCGACGTCTTCTACGAAGAAGACAATACTACAATAAAGGGCCCAATTTTCTCTGGCATACCGATTGTTACGACAAACTGAAGCCATTTGGAATTTGTATAACAGGCTGCATAGACGGGTTTTCTCGTTACATCATCTGGTTGAAAGCAGGACCAAATACAAACGATCCCTCGGTAATTGCTTATCATTATTTGAAAGCAGTTATAACTAGAGGTGGATGTCCACAGACTGTACTGAAAATGTCATCATTGAACGAATACAGACAAATCTAAAACTGGATGGAGCGGATGCACTTTCACATCTTCCGGGTTTCTTATATGGAACAAGTCAACGTATAGAGGCGTGGTGGTCAACCTTACGAAAACATCACTCACAATTTTGGTTGAATGTATTTCATACTTTGAAGGATGAGGGCTCATTCTCAGGAAGCCTAATGGATAAATCACTTATACAATTTTGCTTCTTAGATATTATAAAGGTAAGTCGGTCTTTGTTTTGATAAACAATAATTATTCAATAAGTAACAATGGGTCGAGGGTTCCTCTTAATCCGATCTGAATTTCAATGTTTGCTAGTATTCAAAGTTATTACCTACTTAAGTTATTGATATAAAAATTACTTAAGAGCTCACTTGATACCCAGCTGTATTTAAATCAATCAAGCAGTGCTTTATTTACAACGTTATAGTTCATTTGCTTCATGGTTCCTACTTGATATGTGACAAAGTTGACAGATCTAATGATTTTGAAATTCTAATCAGCGGCTGTCAAAGATCAAATCGAGGAAAACCATACAGCGAACCAACTACATCACAATAATTACAAATAAACCGGAACCTTTTTTGTCTGGAATGGAATACGCATAGAATAACGCGTTCCAGAAATAGCATTGCACCTTATGGACGACCATTCATGATGTATAATAGACCTCAAGATTTCATGTCAACCGACTACTTACATCCTGTAAGCAGAGAGATAACAGAACTTTGGTTGGAGACAATACCCAAGCCCAGAATCACTTCAGATTATGACGTGTACCAGTTGGCTGCCATAATTATGGAGGAGGAGGGATGCGTCAAGACCAAACAACCAGAAGCAGCCATAGAATTATACAAGAATACAGAATACAGAAGTTTTTCGATATTCTTCCAGTACTTTAAAATGAAACTTATATAAGTATGCGTAAAAATGATTGTATTTAACATTAAATATCTACATAAATTTATGAATATAGGTAGCTTAACGATAACTGTGTAACAAAATAGAAAATAAAAATGAACAAAATTAATTATTATCTTAAGAATAATAGATGAACGAAAAATAAAACAAGTATTAAGCGAATCCGAATGTTTTAGCATTACTCATAGCAAAATCCATATCCGTTTTGAATTCTTCGTAGCTGTTATGAACGACTGGCAGTTTTAAATGAAGAGAGCATGTATTTGCCATAGGAAATCGTAAATGCCCTTCATGCAAAAACATGATTTGTGGCCTTAAGGGAAATCCTAGAGGTGGAGGACAATCAGATCCTGTTGCGAAGACTAAAAGATCAGAAAGTGTGACAATATTTGTCGGGTCACCTAAAACCATACGTATTAAAAAAAAATAAATATTGTTATATCACATACATTCCAAATCCAGTACGTAATCCCTGAAGTAATAAATCACCCGATTTTCTGTACTACCTGTATTAGTCCCAGGCTCGGTATAGACGATGAGGAATAGTTCTTCAAGTATTTTTGAAGATAGTGTGATTTCAGAACAAAATATATCTTTGAATAAACTGGGATATTGCTTAAGTTTTTCATATAGACCGCATGTTGTCAATCCTTCAATTAATTGACGCAATGGTTCTCTAATTCTGTCAACAGCAAAAAATCGTAGCGTTCCTAAAAATAATATATGCTCTAAAGTTATTTCAACAGATTCGGTACCGGAACTAACCGGTATTAGATATACATATTTTGTACCTTGGACAATTTTTTTTTGCTCTTCTGCTTTGACAATAATTGGAAATCCGGCAAGACAAAAAATATCGCTGCCTCCTATTATTGTTTGTAGTTCATCAAGGTCCTTGGCATTTTGAAATTGCGTAATTTTTTCTCTTGTATCTCGATCAATATCATCAAGTGTTGGAACTGCAGTCTCGCCGCATAATAGAGTGAATAGTGTTTCAGAGAAAAAATGAGGCCCTGGCCCTCCATGGATCAGCGATAATGCGATTAATCGACCTGCTTCGAAATACATGTTTTTGTGCAAAGCATTTTCACAAAGATTCAAATTTTTCTTGTGGTCACCACAGAACATCCCGCTGTCTTTCAACCAGCTGAGAGATAATCTGAACATTTCTCTGCAAGGACCTCCTTCATCAACTGCACCTTCGCTTGTACCCTCAGCATCACTGAACTTGCATGAAATTTTACTAAATGGATCAAATCCGACTCTTCTCATTGCCCGAATGCAACATCCAAAGATGTCTTCTCTATATACGTTGAACTGTAATATTTTCTGCGTGTTGATGTTTTGTTGTAAGTGTTTCAAAAGCGAAGACATCGTTTGAGGCTCACAAATGTCTGTATTGGTGGCGTTTGGTAATGGCTGACTCTCACAGCAATCAAGAATTGAATTTACTAATAAAATTAGGTCATCTTTGGAAACTTGTTGTTCGAATGTTTCTGTCTGCATTACAACTTTAGACGATTGATAGAAGTAAGGATCATTATTCCAGTCATCAGTGTGTACGCTTAGGTTCGTGCTGTGCTCTTCTTCACAGCTGATTCTAGCTGGGTGGCACTGAAAAAATGAGAAGATAACAATAATAAAATAATAATTTGAAAAAATACGTTACGTCTTGGTTGGAAAGAACTGCGTAGTCATCAATTGTTCCCAAGCCCAGAAGCGGTGTAGGGTCTTCGTTGGTTGTCCGATTGGAAATGAATTCAGTGTCTGCCTCATTCGGAAGCGATCTAGATTCTTCATTACTCGCATCTGATGAATTCTCATTATCTGACAAAATTCCATTTCGGGAAATTGATAACGCAGCCCTACGCATCCTAGTGCGTTTAGCTCTAGGAGATGCCTTTTTGATACATTTAGCAGCCAAATAAAACCTCAACTTTGTCAAAGCGGTGCGAGAAAAATAATCCTCGATGGTTAGCTGATCATCTAATTGTTGTAGCGAAAAATCTACCATTCTTGTTTCAAAATTTTCTAGATATCCTTTTGTCGATTTGCCAAACGGGAAAAAAAGTTTCAAGGCGCGTTGATGTACAGTTTGTACCGTTGCAGACTTTGCAATTTCAATTTGCCGGGTGCCACCTCCTTGCAGCTTACGCACCTGGGTGTAGGTTTCTCCATCCATTGAACAAACCCAACCCACTTCAATCAGTCTCGTTCTTTTTACTTTTTTATTGCAACTTCCTTTGTGTACGGTGTTATTGCCCGGCGTCGACATTTTCAATTTTAGTCGGTCAATTAGGCTCTGCTTTTTGGGTGCCAACTCTTTTTTGCAGTATTCTTTAATAGCAATCCTATCGCCTAATTTTGGTAACAACGTTTTCAAGGTATCATCGGGCATAACCATGATGGCTGCCGGATCAAGCTAGGGACAAATAATTTATCAGGCCCACTTATTAATTAAATTAATGCAATTTAGAGAAACATGAACGTCGCACATAGTATTCATTTGTCGGTTATCTTAGATTGATTAGATATTACAATAATAGCTAACAATATACACGTCTGCCAAACCCAAGTCTAGTGTGATAGTTCCAGAGATATAAACAAAGACATCAAACTATCAAATAAAATGCTTCAGTCAAAATGTAGACAGAAAAACCTGCTCGATCGGTCACAACAATGTACAAACTGTCATTACCGTGACAACGTGACATTGTCGTTCTTTATTTAACTTTAAACTTTATGACATTTAATTCTATTACATTTAGTTCTATTACATTTAGTTCTATTACATTATTTACATTAAAATCTTATTGCTAGATTTAGTTTTGCCAGACGTATATTCATCTACCTATTCACAACGTTTTTAGAAAAGGATATAGAAATCTGTTATATCAGTTGACAGTCCTGATCTATGCGACTTTAAAAAAGTAAAATGCAAGTTTCATTAGTGGAAATACCATAAATCTGGCAACGCTGTAAACGGTATTTTTAGATTGGTCTTTCTATCCTATCCTATCACAAGGATAGATTTTTCGAAATATGCATTTTAATCTTTCGATATTTTTCAATTATATGCTAATTTGCCATATCTTCCAAACTAAAGGGAATTAAAATTTGATATTGAAGCGCGTAGTATCTTTAAACCGACAAATAGAAGGAGCCAAGAATAAACATAGCTTTACGTTAAAAAAAACTTGAGAGCATACTATATTTACATCGGGCATTATCGATAACCCCTGTATACCAAATTTCTGAACGTTATGTCAAGTCGTTGCTGAGATATGTACATATTTGATCGTTCCGGTTCTTTTGGGAAATCCTGCATAAAAAGTGGGAAACATGATAGTTAAGACATATAAAGGCGGTGCTATAGTAATCCTTAAGCTTACCATTTACTTGTTACCTAGATGAGGGAATAATCTTCGGTAAATAGCTACAAGTTAGCCAATTAATAATACGAGCATTTAGTGTACGTCATATTGGATGCAAACTATAAAAAAGTAGGGTTAGATTACCTGCATTTTATATTTTTGTGATCCAATTAGTTACTCTATGAATTGCCTCGGTAACACATCAGCTATAAAGAAGAACACACGTACGTTTTGTACTCTTAACTCACTTTAATTTTGCTGATATTGCGTTAACATGTATGACTAAATGCACGTACTTACTGTTGTTTCTCTTTTACGTATGTGTATATGTCAAATAGTATAACTGAAACCGATAGAACTTACATTTTCGTCTAGGAATTGTTTAATAGTCAAATCGGGGACGCCCCTGCCCCGCAGAAAGTCCATAAATTCATCCATGCCTAGAAACATTCACAATACAATGAACTAGTGGTCTGCTGGTCTCCAACTGTTTTGGCGTCTGGGGTAGAACGGAGTTCGGCTGTAACTACTGGATAATCATCCAGTGTTGCCATAACGGTACAAATCGGTAGAAAAAGGGTAAATTTACAGAAAAAGTGTAAATTTACAGAAAAAGTGTAAATTTACAGAAAAAGTGTAAATTTACAGAAAAAGTGTAAATTGACAGCAAAAGTGTAAATTTACAGACAACGTGTAAATTTACAGAAAACGTGTAAATTTACCTGAAAATATTTCCCAATATTGACATGGCAGCTCTACGCTTTCGTATAGTCCTAATCCTGATAGCATTTCTTGATATTCCAAAAATTTAACATCTATGAAGGATATCTCTTAATTTTATGTTGACTTTAGATGGCTATATTTAGGTACAAACGTAATTTTAATTTCTATTACTCGTACTTTACCTGTCCCATTTATAACATTTGCAAAATGTAATTAATGAGTAGCTAATTTTGATGGAATTTCTTGATATTTCTAATATAACACTGATGACGAACGTGTTTCAATATTATGTTGTTGACTTTATATGGCTCTACGTAGATACAAACGTTAAATTTCAATTTCTAGTACTTTAAGTGTCCAGTTTATAGCATTTAAAAGACGTAAAATAGTGCTTAATATTGATGGCAGTCCATAATGTTTTCCATAACACTAAGATAACGGAAATGTTTCAGTTTTATGTTGTAGGCTTGATAGACGATTGTATTTCGGTAGAAACGTTAAATTTAGTGGAAGTGTCTCGCATATAACATTTAATGGAAGAAATTAAAGAATGCCTAATATTGACTGCATTTCTTGATATTGTTAATGTAACGTTGATGACGGACATGTTTCAGTTTTATGTTGTTGAGTTTAGTTGTCTCTATTTAGGTACAAACGCTAAATTTCTATTAATTACACATCCTGTTTATAACATCTAAAAGATGTATTTAAAGAGTGCCTAACATGTTTGAATTTTATGTTGTTTGCTTGATGCACGATTATATGAATTTAGGTAAAATCGTTCAACTTTAATTTCTGCTATCCCAAATATCCCATTTATAGTAATTAAGAGAAGATATTAAAGAATGCCCAATATTGATATTGTATTCCCAATACAACATTGACGACGAACATGTTTCAATTTTATGTTATTGATTTTAGGTAGGTATTTCGGTAAAAACCATGAATTATAATTAAGTACAAAGATTCATTTTAATTTATATAACCCCATGCATTCCAATTTATAATAGTTAAAAGGAGATATTAAAACGCATCTAGCATTGATGGCATTTCTTTGTATTTCCATTGTAACAAAGAACGGATATATTTTATATTAGTTACTTGTTAGGTGGTTGTATCTAGAGATTTTAATTCTTACCTTAAATATCCTATTTATAACAGACAGATGAAAGTTTGTATTTCTATCTAGACTGCCTAATATTGACTTTTGGTGAAAAGCCAGTGGCTTAAGAAAAATCACATTACTTAGTAAATAAATTTGTAAATTTCTGTTGGTTTCATAATTTTATAATGCATATTCAGTAATATTGCGATGGTCTTTAGCCCTGTACTCGGCTCTGGTTGCAATACATAAAATACAAAATACAGTCACAAAGGCACAAAGTCGAGGCAATGCAAATAACTGGGAAAAGTCATGTAATTTTATTAAATCAGAATAATACTGGTAGAATGGACGATTAACTTTAAAAGCATTCAAATGAGTATACAAATAGGGGAACTCAATTTTAAGTGTTGGAGTTAATAAAAGAATTTCAATTATAATTTCAAAAGTTTGGCAATGTAGAAGCCAGACATGAATTAGTTAAAATTGACACAAGAATTCAAATTGTGCAGAACTTGAGATTAAGCGTTAGTTAGTACAGTAATTAAAGAAAAACTGACGTTGTGAGCTTATTTGGGTAAGGTAAGAAAGGATTTACGAATTGGATAATGCAAGCAAGATTAGCATAAAAGAGATTTTGGCAAAAAGGACACAGTTAGTTATTTTTGAAGAAAATGAAACAGTAAACAGGAAATAGACAAGTTTAGTGCTATTAGTGAGTCAATGAAGTGATGTGAGCAAAAAGACATTTGTTATAAACAATTTAATGGACAAGAAGATAGGTTATAAACAATTTACTTTGAAAGACAATAATTTTAGTATTAGGAGTTCTAGTTAAATGTTTGTAAAATATGAACTTAATGTTAAATGTTGTTAATTTGTACTAAGCTGATTTCCTTGTATTTGATTTTAATGTTCATTTGTTTTTAGAAGCTTGGATATTCAATTATTATTAAACGTTGACACCAGCAGCATCTGCCTTTTACTCTGCAATTAATTAAAGTTTTTATATGGTTAAAATAAAGATACAGAGTTGAAACTTTACCAAAGTGTGCAGTTTTATGTGTGTAACCAGTGGTGTTAAAAGGGACGATCCATCTTAAAAGAGAAAAAAATGTTCACGCCTCCTTCGACGAACCAGCAACGGCAGGCACCCGAGGAGATTGCAATCGAGATCCCAGCGTTTCGGAGGGCTACGAACGGGTCCAGAAGGTGGAGACAGGCTGTCCGAGGGTGCCAGCAGCGATACCGGCATCAAAGGGCGACCGCAGGTACCGCAGGCACCAGGGAAGGCTTTTCGCAACAGCTACCGATGCAAGAGCGAGGTTAGTGTGGGAATTTTCATTAATCGACCGTAAGGGTGTGAAACATATGAGCCTACCTGTGTCTCGTGAGCTTCACAACCGAGGGCCAGCATTAGTTTCTGTCCAGGCAACGATAATCAGCCAAAAATCTCAATTTAATCCAAATTTGGAGGTTAGAATGCAAGAAACAAAAGAGTAGGCGCAAACAACGAAGATCCGGTTTTCCTAGAACAAAAGAATGTACAGACGCTACCAAGGCGCGAAAACCAATCCATAACTCACCTGATTTTTAATTTGCTCATAATTTGATTTTACTAGTCATTTCACAACGCAGAAAGTTGCACAAACTGAAATTTATGTAGGTCAAGGTTAACTGTCAACTCGAGCACCGGCGCAGTGCAGTTTTGATATTATTTCCCAGTGGCGTGCTGCCATTTTCAAATAAATTTAAGGAACCCGACACCTGAGAGCTGAATTTTCATATTTTTAATTTTGGAGCTAGCAAATATTATCAATAACGGTTATATGCAATGTTTAAGAGGGCAAAATACCATAGATATTACTAGTTAATTTGGTGAACCCAAGATTAGTCAGTTTAATGTAACATTTACCGATCTTTGAAAAATAATTGGTATGGTAGACAATTTTAATTTAATTTATTTTATTCTATAATAATAAAAACACACATATCATATCATAGCAATATATTATTAAACAAGCAAATTTATACACTCACAATTGCTACACATTTTTTAATAATGAGAAATTATAATTGTTTTAACTTACAATATAGGTTCTGTTTGTTAGACTGTATATAATCGGTTGCTTTAGATTTTAGAACCTAAGAGAGATGGGAATTAGAATTTAGTAATTACACTAGCGTATCTTTGTGCAGCTACTGTATTTACAAATTTTAATTTTAGTATATACATAGTTTGTCTGGTATTTAAAATGGAATTAATTAGATTGATGTTTATTTTTGTTTGCGACATTTCTTCAGTTTTTTTAAATAACTATCACTTTTCTGCAAAAGTTTAAATTCAGATTACATTTTTCAACTGCTGCAGTTAGTACGCTGTCTACTTTTACAACTAATTACGTGCTCTATGCCAATGAAGAGATTAAAAATGAAGACAAAATATGTATGCTTGAGAATTGCCATATCGATGCAGTTTCCATGAAAGGCTTACAGCTCGTCCGAACTTAGCAGGCACTGGGCAAATTCTTGAACTAATAAGAAAAAAATTAAAGTATCCATAGAAATGGCCTTTGCACATTTGAAGAAAAACGTGTTACACTCTCATTGTATTATATAGTTTTTCTGTGAATGTACTTTGGCATTTGAAAGTATAAACAGTAGCCCCATTCCCCTTCTCTAAAATTGCCTTCTAAGCTTGGCGAGCAGTACATCAAATATTTAAGTTAAAATACTCACCGGATACAACAATACCAATTACAGGCTTTTGAAATTCAAAATCACTGCACGCATCTTCGGACAAATTTAGATCAGTGGACAAGAACTAAAAAGTAGTCGCGTTCGTTCTAATCGATAAGACATACTTTGAAGTTCCGACGTGTCGCCATTTCAACCAGTGCTGTGTCTCTCATGAAATAATAGGTATTCAAATTATAGTATACAGAAACGACGTCACTTAAATTACACCCTCGGACATAATAGGACAAGCAGGAATAAGTGAGGAAGATTTCGATCTATAAAAAGAGAGTTTATTGAACTGAAATGTTTTCACTTGAAATATTCCTGATCCATTAAATATTACCGACAATTTTCTAAAAACAATGAGGGGAAAGCAAAAATTTTGCCTTACGTACTATTTGCTCGAGTAACGAAGGTGTAACGTTCTAGTAGCATAAATTAGTGCTGAAATTTTGCATTTACGCAAACTATCGATGAAATTCCTTTAGAACAAAATTATCTCTATAGAAACTACGATAAATAGTCTCACTTTCTTGGTTGCACAAGATGACAATCAATGGCTGAAAATATTGGAACTTCTCCTGGAGCCGGCTGTGGGTTCAGTCACTAGCTACTTCTAGCAGAACTAAAGATCCCCCTTAAGCAAATTACCGTGAAAAACCCACAAAAATTAGAACAAAACATGTTGGGCGGCTACACAAAGAAGTTAAGCAATAATGTGAAGCCTGTCGGCGTAAGTGTAGCAAGCGAGGATGTTAACGGTTTGCAGGAAAACCTAGGCAATAGTTATTACCACAAAAGAAAGGGACAATACAACATCACATGAGATTCAGAAGGAACAGTTGACAGTTGACTTAATATACAACGTGGAACTCGATAGTTTCTTCTATAAGAAGAAGTAAAGAAATAACAAGAAAATTCGAATCACGCATTTAGAAGAAACCGGCAAAATTCTGAAGAAATGACAGGAATACTGTTAGTACATGGCTTTACAAAGAGGAATTGTAAAAACAGAAGTATTCAGTTTGATGGTCATAAGACATAAAACACACTAAAACTTGAACCTGATATACTTAAAGGTGAAGTTGAAAATTCCTTAACCCACCTATGCAAGAACAAGTCAACTGGCCAAAATGATGGTAGTGTTACAGGAAAAATGTTTACTAAAACAAAAAATCTGGTGTGAGAACGCACACAACTTCCTTTTACAGTGATCTTATAATTACCCAAACATTTGATTTTAAATTTGTAAGCATTTGTCAAAAATTTCCAAAAATTAAAAATTGTGTTAGTTCAAGAGACAAATTTTCTCTAGAATTTTAATCTGAATTCAAAAATGTAATAATATACCGGGTGTCTATTTAAAATAGGAGTTAATAAATAAAATAAAAAAAACAAAAGAAACCCATTTTAGAAGTATTCAACTGGAAAATCACCTATCTCACATCAATACACATTAAAAACGTAATAAAAATGTAAAGTTTTAAAAAATCGTTAGAGCGGTTTTTGAAAAAATCGAATCGTTATGCGATTTTATTCAAAAGCTTGCTGTTTCATTTACATGGTACACAAAACTTACATATGAATTTTCAACGCCATACCTCTTTTCGTTTTTGAGATATTCTGTTCACAGACACACAGACAGACAGACATACCAATGAAAAAAATACGTTTTTTGGGTTCAGAGCACTCTAAAACGTGAAGATCTGTTGAAAACTCAATTTCGAATTTTTGGGGTGAATCCAATACTTCCTTTATTGTAAAAGGAAGTAAAAAACAAGCCTCAGAGGTGGACGTCAATTTGTTACCGGCCAAATCGTTATAAAATAAAACAACCCTTAACTATGATTTATTCCAACTAGCTTTCAGTAGAGACAGGGGCGGTTCGAGGTGCCTGAAATGAGTTTGGTTGCTACTTCAAAATATGGGTACGTCGAAAATTAGAATGAAAACGTCAAAAAGTTAAAATCAAACTCCAGGTGCTTACTATGTCTCTAAGCTTGAAGACACACCAACGAAGTCGCAGATAAAATGGTGAGCTGGATCTCGGTCATTTACTTTTACTTTCGGCTATAATTTTCTACGAAAATACGTTCTGCAAAAAAATAATAATAACACCTATTATGAACACACCAAGTTACAAGAAATTCTAGTGCAATTATACTAAGACAGTTCAACTAATTTTTTCCATGTGTTAAGTTACGAAAACACAAACTGGAAAGCTTACTTTAACTACCAAAAAGACAGCCAAAAGGCATGCAAATTTCCTGAAGAGGTTAGTAAATCGTAAATACAGTATTCCACAAACGTAGACGGTAACACTTCGAATATTTCAAAGAGGACGATAAATTGGCTACCGAAACTCATTTTGATAGCATGCAGAAGTTACTCAAATGCATTTTAATATAGCAAACATGCAGTGTCCAGCAGTCCACCAGATGTGCGATACACTTAGAACAATTGAGAAGAAAGGCGATATTGCCATGTGAGCGGGAGATGATCATAAGTGACGAGAAGATACACATGGGCGGAGATGCGACAAGAAGTGGGCCGATGGCGTGGAATTTAGTTAACTTGATGGATGGACTTCGCAGACATGTGGTATTTTGATCCGATATAAAATTGATATTTGGGGGACCGAGAATAGACGAGACGATAATAGTAGTTTGTACAACGAGAGTGGATATGATGTCCATATCGCACGAGGATAAAGTTTGAGCACTCCGCCTACGGCGTCGTGCTCAAACTTTATCCTCGTGCGATATGGACATTCCACTCGAGTTGTACAGTGTATTTTTTCTACGACCTATCAATGGAAAAGAATGGAAAATTAAAAGAAAATTTATTCAACGCTAATTAATAAGATATCTTACAACAAAATCACGTTTGCCACAAACAGGGCACAGCAGGGCGTGCCCATTGCAAAACAAACAATTAATGAAAGTTGCCTAGGTAATCACGACTAACGTGGTTTGTGATTGGTGTATTTCATATCCACCCTTGTGTGGATATGAAATCATATACGTTCAGTTAACTACAATTGCCTACATATCCATTCTGTAGATTGTGAAGAAAACAGAATATATACATGCGGGAGTAGAAAAAATATGGAAACCCCGATTGTTAATATGCATAGAGCAACTTAATAAATTCGAATTAAATCGAGTTGTCCTGCGGCCGGTAATGTTATGTAATCCACATTATTTGGCTCGAAATGATACAAACCACATCTTTTAATTTGTGTGTAATATTTTTCTTGTCAGAATTTGATGATGTTCCGTAGACTTGTTTGCCTTTCTCGGCCAAAATAAGCCCTACTTTCGGGCTCAGGAAAAATAATGCTTCATCCATGTTCCAGATGCGAGAAGAATATTGCAGAACTTCTAAATCATTACCTAGTAACGCCGACGTCTCAGTGAACCATTTTCATATTTTTACTTTCCTCGTCTGAAAGGCGAAGGAAGTATTGTAATCACGAACAAAACACCTTCCGAGATTTCTTCAGATCTTCACGTTTCAGGGTCCCTAGATGACGAAAAACAGGTTTTCTCAATTTCGTCTGTCTGTCTGTCTGTCTGTCTGTTGGCGGTATAACTCAAAAACTATTTGTCGTAGAAAGATGATATTTTGCATACACATTATATATATACCTGTAATGAAACTGGTAAGATTTCAGACAAATATATACAGGGTGAGCACCTTAAAAAAATAAAATTCGGTTTATTTTTGCGTTAATTTTGAAATAGAAGGAAGTAATAATTTTCGCATAGGTCAGGCTTTATAATTGCCGAAAATAGGACTCAACTGATACAGCATAATATCACAAAAAAGTCGAAACGTTTCAACAATAAGACCGGTTCTTTAAATAGAGGCGTGAGTCGCACTCATTTCAAATAGCCTCGACAGTGCAGTTCGACGTGTGGGTGCAATTACGATTTCTACGCAGGTGCGGTTACGATCGCTATGCAGATGCGGCGGGTTCAAACTCCAGCCGGATACATTTTTTTAATTTGAAAATTTATTTAATTTATTAGAAACGTGAAGATATTTTTACTCCTAACTTAATTTGATTTTTAAAATTATTTAGTGTCACAATGTCGACGAGGGAAGTTCAGGGTAAAGCCTTTTACAAATTTTTTTCTCTGGGATTATTGCTCTTTGATTTCCCTAGATATTCCGCTTGCTTTAAAGAAATATCAGGATGTCGAACCTTAAAGGGTTTAAACAAGATTTTTCCAGGAGAGTTATGTTTAAATGGTGTTTCTAATAGTTTTTTCCGTTACGATTTTTTTCAAGGAATATGTTAAGTCGTCCTTATCTACAGGAAACCCCATTCTCGAGCAGGTTTTGATCCATCTACAGTTATAATTTTCTACTTCTGTTCCTAGAGCCTCATCAGGTCCCACCTTCCCATAAGATTCGATAGCTTCACCAGCAATTTTATGCCGCAAAGTAGTCCTGGAAACTCTATACGATGTAGAGGCTGTTGAAACTGGCATTCCATCCCTTATAGCGGCGAGTGCATCTCTTACTTGTTCTGATGTATATGAAAAAATGTTTTTTGCTGGTGGAGGGCGTCTTCTGAGGCGTTCCCAGTTTTCTTGTTTTTACCATTTTCGACTGCAACTGAACGGAAAAAATCGATAGTATGTACCTAGCCCCATATAGGAATTATACTGGCCACTACTAAAATAGTCTGGTTTAATTTTGGCCATGTAAGTGGGCAATACTAGGTTTTCCAAGAATGAGAATGTTAGTAATGGCCATTTCATTTTAATGGAAATTCGTGATAGGAGATATGTTATACCTATTTCCACACGAAGGAATACAACAAGACATTTTCAAAAATGTTTTAACCAAACACAAGTTTTCAAATTTGAAACGTCAAATTGTGTCAACTAGCGCCAATGGGCAAAATATGAACTATTGCAATAAATGTCAAAACAGGTTAGCTGGCAGGCTTTGTATAGGGTTTTTCAATAAGAGCGATCGATTTTTAAATTAAAATAAAACAAGTTGTGTATGTGATAACGTAAAAAACTTTTTTTATTACGAAAGTAGATTTAATACCATTATGTATGAAAGATAATATCGGCCAAATGGCCGCCGCCACTTCTTTGTGTGGCCCGCATTCTGGAGCTCCACTGGGATGACGCGCTCACATACTTCGTGTTCAATATCCCTAATAACCCGAGTGATATTTTCTTTTAGGGCTTGGACTGTTCTGGGTTGGTTGGCATAGACTTGGGATTCCACATAGCCCCATAAAAAGTAATCCAAGGGGGTAAGATCACACGACCTTGGTGGCCAGTTCACATCACCGCCTCGCGAAATAAGAAAACCATCGAACTTTTCACGCAATAAATTCATTGTGTTTCTTGCTGTGTGGCATGTAGCCCCGTCTTGTTGAAACCACTTGTTCTCTAGATCCATAGCATTTAATCTACCCAAAAAAAAATGGTAACCATCTCCCTATATCTCTCACCGTTAACAGTAACTGCAGCTCCTTCTTCATTTTCGAAAAAATAAGGGCCGATGACGCCGCCAGACCAAAATGCACACCAAACAGTCACTCTTTCGGGGTGCATTGGACGCTCGTGTATCTCCCTTGGATTATGATCTCCCCAAATTCGGCAATTTTGCTTGTTCACAAAGCCATTCAAGCAAAAATGCGCCTCATCGCTAAAAATAATGTTTCGTCCAAAAGCAGGATCTTGCGCTAATTGTTCCAGAGCCCAATTGGCGAATGTACGGCGTTGCCTATGATCGTTGGGCTTCAGTTCTTGAGTTATCTGAAGTTTGTAGGGATGAAGCTTTAAGTCTCGAAGCAAAATACGCCACGTTGAAGTTGAAGAAAGTCCAAGTTCTTGAGCACGACGATTAATTGATTTTTTTGGATTTTCTTGAACACTGGCTCGCACAGCAGCAATATTTCCTACTGATCTAGCATTTCGTTCACGCAAAGGTGTTATTCGACCAGTAATCGAGCCTATCGTTTCAAATTTTGAAACTAAGCGTCGAATTGTGCATTCTGTAAGACGATTATTCCGACCATAAATTGCTCTTAACGAACGAAAAGTTGCACGAACGGAACAATTATTTTGATGATAAAATTTTATAATTTGTAATCGTTGTTCAAGTGTGTATCTTTCCATACTTAAATGGTGACACTTGGTTCGTTTAGTCGTAAAATTTGACAACTGTCGCTTGTCAAACATTGTTACTATCAACTGCTAAAGTTCGATCGTTGTTATTGAGAAACCCTTTTTTATGTACACAGGCGACGATTATTTCTTAATTAGTACGAAAATTGTGCGTCAAATCGGAACTAATGTTAGAATGTAGTAATTTCCAAGTTTTGTATTGGTAACACTTTTGTCATCTCACATATTGACATTAAATTGTTAACCTTATTTAAGCTTAATGACACAATAAATCAGAGGCGTACTCAACATTGTGGTATGGTGCATTTCAAAACAGAATTAGCAACACACACACAAATAGCAACAATAACAATAGCAACAACAAAGTAACAGAATTAACAAAATCAACAGCAACAGCAATTTTTACACTTTAAAACACAAAGAATCTGTCATATGATGTTAGTCACTGCGCAAACGAAATTCCTCTACCCGCCGCTACTGATTATTTATCATTTAAAATATAACCAAACCTTGTCTGTTTGACAATTACTTCTTTCCACATATTGCCAGTTCAGTGAAATCCAATATGATCACAGCGTCTTTCATGGCCTACCTTGAGAGTCAATCTAGATTCTATATTTCGTTATTATTGAGGTATTTTCTACAGAAATATGCTTTCTGTCACCAAAAACTACTTTAATTTTCACATTACCTCTTAAATTAATGAATCAGAGCATTTTGAAAGCCAAAAAGCATAGATATAATTTTTGCCAATTTTTCGACCCAAATGTTTGGATTTTATCGGTATTTAGTATCGCAATTAAAAATAAAGTAGAACACATTAATTTTTAATTCGTATTTTTTTTTCAAGTTACAATTGTATTTTTTTGGAATACACAAATGTCAGTATATAATCTGTTATCAAACTGTGATATTTTGATGAATTAATAATACGCGTACGTTTAGTAACTAGCAACTAGTAAATTAATAGACAGTTGTTTTTTCCGCTGGGGCAATATTTCCACATATCTCTTACACCGTGACCTAGGCATATTGGTTGATTAAAATCTGACCTGCGTAAATATCTTAAATTAGTTCAGCAAACGAGGCTGAATATTATCACCAGAAGACGAAATCGAAACGTACTACATCATGTGCCGACTTGAGTGCAATTTTCAGATACATAATGTTTAGAAAGTGCTTTTTTTGTGCAGTTTCCGTGCTTTTAATTTATTCAGTGCATTCCAAAATATGCAGAGATGTGCACGTGATTAACGATATTGCAAACCTTGAAAGTGCCTTACGAAACTGCAGCATTGTAGCAGGAAATTTAAAAATCTCCTTAATAGAAAACGCTGAAGCTGCTGAATTCGACAGGGTCAGCTTCCCAGAATTGACGGAAGTGCAGGGATACTTCTTGGTTTACCGAGTTTTTAGGTTAACAAGCCTGGGAAAGTTATTTCCAAATTTGAGTGTGATACGAGGTCGCAATGTATTCATAGATTATGCTCTGGTGATTTACGAAATGCTGGATCTACAAGAGGTAATCTTTTACTTATTTATGAACTGCTTAAGTAGTAGGATTTTAAATATTTTTGTTTTTTCGGTACCTTAAAACTATTCTTAGAGATTACAGATAAAAAGCTAACTAATTGACTATTTATCAACATATTATTCGACATTATCTGCGTAGTATAAATGTGGAAACACGTTTTTTATGTGACTACAAAAATTTCTAACGTGAAATCAATTTTAAATATATAGTACAGGGTGATTCATAAGTATGGTCATTAAATTAAATGGGATTTTCTTGACGTCAGCAGAAGCAAATTGTACTAAAAATTAATTGCATATGAAAAAATGCAGAAGCGCCTCGGCAAACTTTTGAGAACCACTGGTTAATACTAAAACCTTTATTAGGCAAATCCGATAAGAGTATACATTACCCGCTTTTCAAATGCGAGTGAAATACTCAAACAACTGTATTTGCATTTACCCAAATGTTGTCTTATCGCAACCACCTGTGCTAAAGGTTACTAAACTGTGCAAAGTTATTTCCATAGAAATCTATTCCAGTGACATTCAATCAATTTAAGTAAATACATATTTTAATTTCTAGTGGGATTATTATTAATTTTTGACGTATTGTTTATTATGCAAAGTTGTTCTGTTTGATGTCTTCTAACTACCGGTAAACTTAATTACCATACTTATGAATCACTCGGTATAGCTTATCTAGTGACACATTGTATTCTTCTCAAGTCTCTGAATTTCTTCAAACTCAAAATAAGTATACGGGGAAAGCTCGAAATATAAAAATGGCGCAGAGCTAAACCAACCCTATTTTTTAAAATACACACAAATAGTATTTACAAGAGATGTTAAAATTGAAGGTATGTGTTAAATACGATGTCACAGCCACTTAATCAAAAAATAATACTGTTTCCTTTCAGTATTGTTCTTATTGCCCTCTGTATTACAGAAATAGTTGAAAGTTAATTTATTATTGGATATGATAAAGATGTACTGTGGGATTTGAATTTCGCTAGAAAATTATGTTAATCGAAATTAATGTTAAAAATCAATTTTTTCTACAATCGTGTCAAAATGACAACTTTTTGCACAGTTTATAGTGTCAAAAGTGACTTTTCTACCACTCTTAATATTAGCGCCCGAATTACGTCTTTTTTGCACGTTGCCATTGGTGGCGTGTTTTAATACTACAGTATGATCGAAAACTTTTACCATCTAGAGGGCTGTGGAATTATTTTGTCAAAAAATTGTGTTGGCAGTCGTGGTCATAAAAGTCACATTGGTATTTTATATCTGTCAGTTTAAGGTTATATCAGGAATGTCATTTTAACAAATACAAACATTTTAGTTGAATACATAAATATGTTAGTAACAAAGACAACTACAGCACATCACCACCTTGGTTTCAGTATTAAACATCCTGTAAAAAGTGAGTGATTCTGTCAAAATTGTACAGGTTATATTATTAAGTACCGTTATTCATCACTGCCAACATAAATTAAATTTTAAAAAACTCCACAGCTCTCTAGAGGTTAAAAGTTTTTGATTATATGGTATATTGATACACGCTCTGCCGTAAATTTGAATGTCAACATAACCTAAAATGTCTAACACAATGTGACGGAAAAAGTGTCACCGAACTAAGTTTTTATATTTCTGTTACGATCGCAGAAAAATAGCGTATGATACACGTGTATAAGTGCCATTAAAACACTAGCAACGTTAAAAGCACTCAGCTTTGTGTCGTGCTCCTAAACTCATCGCACGTGCTTTAAAGGAGTACTTATACACTAGTATCATAATGTACTATTTTTGTGCTCAATGTAAAAAAATTAGTAAGTGGAAACATTTTGAAAATACTGAGGAAACACCTTCACCCTTTGTACAGTGGGTCCAAAGTATACCCTTTTTCGTTAAGTGTAAAAACTTGAGCTGTATGCAAACTGCTATTTTTATTTAACTAATAGTTCTCGCTTTAAAGCAAAAATAAACAGAGCTTTATTTTTTAAAGTGCTCACCCTGTATATATTTGACCAAAAGTATAGTCGCTTTTGAGCGAGGTAGACATATAATACGCATGCAAAATATTGTATTTTTCCAAAAAATACTTTTTGAGTCATACCTTCAACAGACAGACGGACAGACTGACGGACAGACAGACAGGATTGAGAAACACCATTTTCGTCTTCCAAGGACCCTGAAACGTGAATATCTGAAGAAATTTCGGGAGGTAATTTTTTCATGATTACAATATTCCTTCGTCTTTTAGAAGTAAAAACACAGGTATCTTAAAAAATAATGTAATAACAAAGGACCTGACCGTCAACAACAATTAAAAGCAATTATAACTTATTATTAAAATGTTATAACTATTGAGAAGAGGGTGCTGCACTTAGAATGAAATTGGTAAAGTTTTCTTCTTTATTATTATTTTGAATGTTTGATGTTTTTGATTTCTAAATATTTGTTATAACATTTCAATAAAATGTTATAATTGTTTTTAATTGTTGTTGATGTTTAGGTCGTTTGTTATTACATTTTTTCAAGATAGGTACCTATGGTTTTTACACTGGACACAAAAATTAGGTTTTTAAGCACTAATTCTGATTAACGGAATCTGGTTACTAGGTGAGCGAAACTCAAGTTCTACAGTACAGTGTAAACAAATTTCGATATTTTTATAGGAAATTTCGATAACTATAGGAGATGTGCAAAAATGGAGCCTCTTCCTCGAACTTATTTTTCGAGAAAAGCTTAATGGCAAAAACCAAAATCGGCATTTTTTTTGTTTTCGAGTTAGATGGCGAAAACCAAAATGGGTTATCGAATTAGTAACAAAAGTTTGAGTTTTGGACTTTTCGTTTTGTGGCTATACCCCGGGTACTAAATTGCACGACGCACCATAGGAATTTGCATAGTAAATTCTTTATGTTCAATTATTTGCTCCCCTAATTATTTTAGAGCTAAAGTTTAAATACATTTTTTGTAGAGAAAAAAATACTACATTTGTCTGCCATTGCAGTTGACTTTTGCATTTAAGGTTATTATAAAACCATAAAATGCATAATAGGGAACAATTTTATTTATTTTAACATAGAAATAATGGAAAATCAAACTAAATGTCCAAATAGGCCACCATCAGTTGCTGAACAATAGCCCAACCTGTCGTAAAATGTTCGCTTAATATTTGCTAATTGATACTGAGTTATTTGACCGCTCTTCCATCGAATACAATTTTTCAGCTCTTCTAGATTTTGAAATACTCATTTAGAGTACATTTTTATTTCAAATGTAACCAAAGAAAAACATCATTTGGTGAAAGATCGGGGGATCTAGCAGACCAATTAATTGCATAATTTATTGTTATTTAAAAATTCGTGCACACCGCCAAATCTTTTGTTCTCTAGCAACTTTGACCACCCACGGTGCTACTTCCTTTTCCAACAACTGCAAAAAGTACATTGTGTGATATTTGTCTACTACTAGGATTTTCAGTCACTGCCGTCAAAAGAATGAACGTATTGTCGTTTTCCTCGCTTTGGTGTAGGTTCTTCACCTCATTATTACACCTACAATTATGTAATAACGTGCCTGTAGTTTTAAACTTAATGTATCAGTCTATTAATGGTTGTAGTGTTTGGAATTTGCCGATACGGATATTTTACAATAAACTGGCGCTTACTTGACGAGCGCTATTTCTACCAAAAAATCATTTTTGTTATGGACAAGGTCCAGGTATGCAAAGTACCAGGTGGTAGTAATAGTAGTAGTATTTGTAGCAGTATGTCTAGCAAGTAAGCCTTCATATGCCTTTTTTGCCAACCCCATGGACAAGGTTTAGGCATGCAGAGTACCAGGTACCTTAGTCCTACTTAGAATTTTTCCGATACTAAGGGCCGGTTGCAGAAAGCAATGTTAAGTCTGGCGTTAGCTAACGCGACGTCAAAGTGAACAAAAACGAATCAAATCTCAAATGCTTATGGTAACTAATATATTAGTAAACAAAATTTGATGCGATTTTGTTCACTTTGACGCGACGTTAGCTAACACCAGACTTAACATTGCTTTCTGCAACCGGCCCTAAGAAGTTCCAACATTAGCAAGGGATCTTTTACATGTTACACATCGTAGTAACATGAGACCCACAGCTTTACATCACTTCCGAATGATGGCATTCTGTAGAGGTTTTCATTAGAGTACCTATACAGAGTGTCCGGAAAATACGTGTACAACGGAAGACCACAAGTTCCTTGGCCCAAAATATGATGATTTAACTCAACTTACCTATATACAAAGTTGCTTAGTTTAGCCGCTAGAGGGCTTGAAAAACGATTAGTTTTTAATTTTTTTTTCAAATAAATCGAAAAACCTTGGATAGATTTTATTCATTTTTTGACCATGCGTTTGTACCAGTAAACTACAGCTTTTTGTGGAATAAACCCTAATTTCTAAAGTTACAGGGTGTTTAAAAACTTTGTCACAATAAATTATCCATCCATAATTTTTAACCCCCTGTATAATCACTACCAATGTTTTTTTGTGGATAGCTACTTTAATTTAGAAGCTATTTCCTTTCTTACAAAATTTTAGTTAAGTAAACGGTTTAGCCACAAAAAATATTTTCTGAATCTCTGCAAGCCTGAATCAGTAAAATTCTAACTTAACACTGGGCTTGTAGGAATTCAGAAAATATTTTTTGTGGCTAAACCGTTCATCCAACTAAAATTTTATAAGAGAGGAAATCGCTTCGAAATTAAAGTAACTATTCAGATAAAAAAAATGGTAGTGATTATACAAGGGGTTAAAAAATTTAAGAAAGTTAATCATTTTTAAAGCCCTCTAGCGGCTAAACTAAACAACTTTGTATATAGGTAAGTTGAGTTAAATCATCATATTTTGGGCCAAGGAACTTGTGGTCTTCCGTTGTACACATATTTTCCGGACACCCTGTATATAAAGAGTTGAGCCATTGGATCCACAAATCAAGAAGCACATGATTTAGAAATATTATATTTCAATTTTTTTTTATTTGAAAGAAGTATGACAAGCAAAAAAATTACTTTAACTAACATGTCAAATCACAGAATTCATTCATTTAGAAGTCTGAAGCAACTTGCAAGAAAAATAATATTTATGTAGAGTTATTAAAAATTTTAATTATGCCGGCTAAATGTTGTTACTTTTTAGTCCTAGTGTGTTTTCAGGTTATGGTAAAAAGTATTTCTGAGGACTTAGTAAACTGCGGTTAGAAGTAAACAGGTATTGAAATCTTCTGTTATGAAAAACCTCTGCTTATAATCTTAGGTGTGTAAATCTGGTATGAATACGAATTTATTGTTACAGAATTTGAAGCAACGTAATTCAACCTCCCCAGGGGAAAATTGTCTTTTTGTACTTATTAACACTGGTCTGAATAATCTGCCTTTTAATGCTTTCACCATCGATTAGTTCGATTTCCTCTATTTCAGAATTTTCGTATATAATCTAATGAGTGCGTGATTTGATTTCCGGAAATTAGTTCGGCATGCCATGGAGAACTATTCATTTCCCGGAAATCAAATAACGCACGAATTAGATTCAACTAGAAAATCGCATGAATAAATTAATCAGATTAGAAAATATACGAAAAAGAGCCTTTCTAATCATATTGCCACCGGCCCTGGTTATCATGAAAATAGAAAATAAACAAATTCAACTATCATAAATTTAAAGCAAATATTTGTAACTGGTTAAAATGATGAATTCGTCGGTTCCTGGGGCTAGATTCTCGACCAAATCTATCGGAGAAATAGAAGAATCAATTAAGAAGGCCACATCAGTGAATACAATTCGTTCAAAAACGTATGTTATGAAACAGTTTGATAGTTTTTGCAAGGAAAGAAGATACACCTTAAATCAATTCACGTCTATTGAAGAAATTGCGTCTGTCTTAACAGATTGGGCCTACAATATGAAGAAGAGCGACGGTTCTGATTATAAAGAAGTAGTTATTAAGGTCTTGTGGAACAGTGTAGCAAAGCAACTGGTTGGCAGATATTTTGAGAATTATGGTATTAAATTTGATCCTTTTACTGACGTAAGATTTACTCGTGCACGACAAGCGCGAGATGCCAAAAGAAATGAACTTCAAACCAATCTAGAGAAAAAAGCGCAGCTCTTCTTCGCTAACAGATGAAGAGTATAAAAAAAAGAGGTGCAAAGAAGATTAGCGAGAGCAAATTTTTGGCACAAATATTGCAAATCCGGATGTTTGTCTCGTCCGGTAAGAAATTAGGATGTTAAGTAAAACTTTTAAACAATTTTGTATTTCAGTTTGCTTAGAAAACTTATATTAAAGAGACCAGCCCATGTAATGAGAGACAAATTATTTCTCACTGCAAATCCTAGTTGGAACAATGAAAATTCGAAAGGATGGTACAAAAACTCTCTAGTCGAAGTGAATGAGATGGCAAAATAGGGCGCAATACGAAAACAAATAAGATCTCAAATCATTCATGGCGATCGACTGCCATTTCGCAGTTGGCGAAAATGGGCGTGGGTGAAACGAAACTAAATAAAATCAGCGGTCATTAAAGTATCACATCAATTAAACCATACGTTCAACTTGATAGTGAATATCATGCAAAACTGATTCAAATACTTCGAACTGAAGAACCGGCCGAGAGCAGTACAACAAGAAAAGGACAAAGCTTCCGAGAAAGTTATTTACCAAAATTGTATTTTTTACCATTCTGTTCATAATTAAAGAATTTAAAGTTGTGTTTATTCGTGTAGTATCTATATACCTAGGTATAAATGGTTTCCACTAAATTTACACGTGGTGATTTCTGGAAATGACCACGTGTAAAAGAATTTCCGCATAATCAAATTCTAATTGGTCACTACGTTAAAAATATTAAAACATGATTGGTCTAATAATATGAAGTGCAATTTTCACATTTATTTAAATCTGATTGCCAAAAATTGAATATTGTTGAATAGCATTTTATTTCAGTATCGTTTTCCCATGTTTAATCAGCCACTGATCATCCGCAAAATGTTCATTACATAAACAGATTGTTACCTTAAAATCCTTAATTTTGCTGTTATTTACCCATATATTATTTCTGATTCCCCAGGAATCGATGAAAAGAATATCCCAGATCTGTTGATTTTTACATTTAATCGCTGAACATCCAGCCATTGCACAATATTTTTTATGTTTTAACAAATTAAAAATATTTTGTAAGTATTTGTCACCTAACAACTCACACAACTATCACAAAACGTGATTCTAATTTGAAATGGTTGCCAAATAGTAGGAGAGCTGCTGACAGATTTTAGTGATCATTTAGTTAAGGCCTATTTTTTAAAGAATGTTGTTGGAGGCATTTATAAGTGTCATCTGTAAGGATTCTCCTGGATAGCGGTATCGAAGGGAGGAAGAACACCCCAATTTTTACTGTAAGTATATGTCAAATTCGAGGTTAGCAGGTTAGCTTTTGCAGCGTACATAAATCAAACAAGTAGAGACACTCACTGTCGGTCCCTTTGATGTAAAAATTCCGATTTGGATAACCTTGAACGGATCCTGGGGGGTACTTTCCGATGGTACTAACAGATGGCGCCACTACTTTATCACATATGATTGGTAGCAGAGCTAGTAACTGTCTCTGATTGGTAGAACTTTGTGCGCTGTCATCTGATAGTCAAGCTTAGAAATACCCCACGAGTTACTGTCCCAGGCACTTTAGACAGGTTTCAACATTTGGCATGAGTGTCTCTACTTGTTTGATGTATGTACGCTGGATTTTGCGTCAGTCTGTGTCAAAAATGACGAAAAACCTAACCTGCTAACCTCGAACTTGACATAACTTACACTAAAAAAATTCATAAGGGGCGGCCGTGGAAATTCAAACGTATGAATAATATGGGAAAAGGAATTAAAGAAGAGAAATATGAAAATAAACACAAATAAAACAAAAGTAATGATGGTAGGTAAAGAAAAGAAGAACATCAATATTGAACTAAACCAAAACAAAATAGAGCAAGTAGAAGTAGAGCAAAGTTGAAATGTAAAGACACCAGCACACCATAAGTTTATGCTGGCACGCTGGTGTCTTTACATTTCAACTTTGCTCTATTTAAGTATCTGGGAGTACAGATAGACAGAAAGAGAAATATGGAATCTGAGATCAACGAGAGAATTGCAAATGCTGCAAGAGTATATCATAGTTTAAATAAGCCGTTTATAGGTAAAAAAGAGATAGATAAGAAAACGAAATTAACAGTGTATAAAACAATCTTCAGACCTATCCTAATTTATGGAAGTGAGAGTTGGGTCTTAACAAGACAAATGAGAAGCAAAATTCAAGCTATCGACATGAAATACCTAAGAAGAGTCAAAGACATCACAAGATTAAATCGAATAAGAAATGACGTAGTAAGAGAAGAACTAAAAATTGAAGCAGCAGGAATATTGAAGAAAAGAAACAGAACATGGGCAGAAACGAAACAGTTAGCTGCAAATAAAAAAGAATGGACAAAATTTGTGCCTACAGTAAATTGAAATGTAAATTAATGTAACACACCTTACACCTTAGGGTAAACGGTTTTCTGATTATATATATTAGAATAATATGTTGGTGGCACTGTAAGTCTATGTCAAATTCGAGGTTAGAAGGTTAGGTTTTCCGTCATTTTTGACACAGACTGACCTAAAAGCTAACCTGCTAACCTCGAATTTGACATATACTTACAGTGAAAATTGGGGGTGTTCTGCCTCCCTCCGATACCGCTATCAAGGAGAATCCTTACAGATGACACTTATACATGCCTCCAGCAACATTCTCTCAAAAAATAGGCCTTAACTAAATGATCACTAAACAATGTCACCAGCTCTTAGACTAAAACTGTTGTCCATATGTATGCATGATCTGTATAAAATTCAAATTCTTCAAAAATCAGGTACTCCATGGTTTGTGGATCCAAAGCCTACATGTCCCAACTCTTAATATAACGGGTGTTCATTAATTATTCCGGTCAAGTTGCCTTTGAAATATTTGTTGTATGAATAATATGTTGGTGGCACTGTAAGTCATTATGACAAGAGCTCACAATTATGTCAAATTCGAGTTTAGCAGGTTAGGTTTTCCATCAGTTTTGACACAAACTGACGCAAAACCTAACACTTCAGTCCCTATGGATTAAATGAGCTACTTTACTCCCTGAAATAAGTGACTAAAGTGCCAACTTGAGTTCCGAAAGTGCAAAAACTAATTTAGTTCAACATAGACTATAATTTAGTTTACACCTCCATATATCACTGGTTTTTGATTTTTCCATTTAGCTTAACTGTGGGGGTGTAAAAAAGTATAAAAAAAACGTAGTATTTAGAAATCTAGTTCAGAATTTGCAAGAACTGCAACAAGCAATTGGGGCTGCAGTGGCAAATATTAGGCCTGAAATGTTGTTTACATGAAGATGGACATCATTTCGAACACTCACCTCAACTGTTTTTTAAAATACATTATTTTTCTAATTTATTCAATAAATTCAAGATTCTTACTCTTGATGTCATTGTCAACGCCTATGTAAATGTCAATTGTGACGTACGGAGAAAACTGACAGCAGGGTAACCAACATTAACAGTGCCTATCTAAGAAAAAAAGTCATAACCATTTATGACAACCGGGTATATTACATTGCATATAGTGTCCGCCATAAATTTGGTAACACATGGAATTTTTATTTCCTTTTACGATAAAGGAAGTATTGGATTCACCCTAAAAATTCGAAATTGAGTTTTCAACGGATCTTCACGTTTTAGTGTCCCTTGATCCCAAAAAACATATATTTTTTTCATTGGTCTGTCTGTGTGTCTGTCTGTCTATCTGTGTATCTGTGTGTCTGTCTGTGTAGCTGTCTGTCTGTCTGTGAACAGAATATCTCAAAAATCGAAAGAGGTATGGCATTGAAACTTCATATATAAGTTTTGTGTACTATGTAGATGAGACAGCAAGCTTTTGAAGAAAATCTCATAACCGGAAGTAGGTGTTTACTCTTGTGATTTTTCAGTTGTTTCGATTTAAAAAAACGGCTCTAACGAGTTCTTTTAGACTTTACATTTTTATTACATTTTTAATGTGTATTGATGTGAGATAGGTGATTTTCCAGTTGAATTCTTCTAAAATGGGTTTCTTTTGTTTTTTTCAATTTTTTTTAATTAACTCCTAGTTTAAATAGAACACCCGGTATATTATTACATTTTTTAATTCAGCTTAAAATTTTAGAAAAAAATGTTCTCTTGAACTAACACTATTTTGTACCGTTTTTGTAGAATTTGTAATTTTTGAGAAATGCTTAAAAATTAAAAATTAAATGTTTGTTTAATTATAAGATCACTGTAAAAGGAACTTGTGTGAGTGTATCACACCAGATTTTTTCCTGTGTAAACCAAACGCAATTTATTTGGTTTTACATAAGATTATTTGTTTTTTAATTTTAATTGGGCAGGAAGTAATAAACTATTATTATTATTATCTTCCTGTTTCTAGGGCAGCTTTGTAAAATAAGCTTTTTGAGCTGTTATTTGACGACAGAAAGTTGATGTTTCCCAATGAATAAGCAGGCGCGTCACTTTTCTGCTCCTCTCCAATAGCAACGATTAGAAAAGGATCATTTCCACTCGTCTCCTATAGCAACGAGAGGAAAAGAGCAATTTCCACTAGCTTAAAGAAAAATCAGTATGAATGCTTGCAATTACTTACAAAAGCTATAGATGCCAGTGCGATTCATTATGTTGTGTATTAAACAAATGTGTATCTTTCTTCAGCTGTCGTAGAAAAAATAGCATGTGTTCTTAGGGCGTAAACAAATTTTTGTGCTCTTATACCTTTGCAGCTTGTTCTGCAATTTACCTGGGCGAGCGCAAAAGTATCTCTTTCCGCTATTAATACGCAATGTACTATGTTACGTACTATTTTACAAGTAGATTTATCTATTTATAATGTTTTGGAAATGTCTATACTTTAATAATAACTTTAATATTTTTTTGCAGATTGGGTTGTATAATTTAAAATATATCGAACGAGGATCAGTAAGAATAGACAGAAGCCCTTGTCTTTGCTATGTTAAGACACTTAGCTGGTTGAGAA